>JAROOI010000302.1:0-45885 GCA_030578255.1 Tiaroga cobitis
AATGGGTTTGTCCACGAAACGCCTATGTGTCCATTTCCAACCTATTTAATGGTTTTGTCCACGAAACGGCTATGTGTCCATTTCCAACCTATTTAATGGTTTTGTCCACGAAACGCCTATGTGTTCATTTCCAACCTATTTAATGGGTTTTGTCCACGAAACGCCTATGTGTCCTTTTCCAACCTATTTAATGGTTTTGTCCACGAAATGCCTATGTGTCCTTTTCAAACCTATTTAATGGGTTTTGTCCACGAAATGCCTATGTGTCCTTTTCCAACGTATTTAATGGTTTTGTCCACGAAACGCCTATGTGTACTTTTCCAACCTATTTAATGGGTTTTGTCCACGAAACGCCTATGGTGTCCATTTCCAACCTATTTAATGGTTTTGTCCACGAAACGCATATGGTTCCTTTTCCAACCTATTTAATGGTTTTGTCCACGAAACGCCTATGGTGTCCTTTTCCAACCTATTTAATGTGTTTGTCCACGAAACACATATGTGTCCATTTCCAACCTATTTAATGGGGTTTGTCCACGAAACGCCTATGTGTCCTTTTCCAACCTATTTAATGGTTTTGTCCACGAAATGCCTATGTGTCCTTTTCCAACCTACTTAATGGGTTTTGTCCACGAAACGCCTATGGTGTCCATTTCCAACCTATTTAATGGTTTTGTCCACGAAACGCCTATGGTGTCCATTTCCAACCTATTTAATGGTTTTGTCCACGAAACGCCTATGTGTCCATTTCCAACCTATTTAATGGTTTTGTCCACGAAACGCCTATGGTGTCCATTTCCAACCTATTTAATGGGTTTTGTCCACGAAACGCCTATGTGTCCATTTCCAACCTATTTAATGGTTTTGTCCACGAAACGCCTATGGTGTCCATTTCCAACCTATTTAATGGGTTTTGTCCATGAAACGCCTATGTGTCCTTTTCCAACCTATTTAATTTGTTTGTCCACGAAACGCCTATGGTGTCCATTTCCAACCTATTTAATGGGTTTGTCCATGAAACGCCTATGTGTCCTTTTCCAACCTATTTAATTTGTTTGTCCACGAAACGCCTATGGTGTCCATTTCCAACCTATTTAATGGGTTTGTCCATGAAACGCCTATGTGTCCTTTTCCAACCTATTTAATGGTTTTGTCCTTGAAACGCCTATGGTGTCCATTTCCAACCTATTTAATGGGTTTGTCCACGAAGCGCCTATGGTGTCCATTTCCAACCTATTTAATTGGTTTGTCCACGAAACGCATATGTGTCCTTTTCAAACCTATTTAATGGGTTTTGTCCACGAAACGCCTATGTGTCCTTTTCCAACCTATTTAATGGTTTTGTCCACGAAACGCCTATGTGTCCTTTTCCAACCTATTTAATGGGTTTTGTCCACGAAACGCCTATGTGTCCATTTCCAACTTATTTAATGGTTTTGTCCACGAAACGCCTATGGTGTCCATTTCCAACCTATTTAATGGGTTTTGTCCACGAAACGCCTATGGTGTCCTTTTCCAACCTATTTAATGTGTTTGTCCACGAAACGCATATGTGTCCATTTCCAACCTATTTAATGGGGTTTGTCCACGAAACGCCTATGTGTCCATTTCCAACCTATTTAATGGGGTTTGTCCACGAAACGCCTATGTGTCCTTTTCCAACCTATTTAATGGTTTTGTCCACGAAACGCCTATGGTGTCCATTTCCAACCTATTTAATGGTTTTGTCCACGAAACGCCTATGGTGTCCATTTCCAACCTATTTAATGGTTTTGTCCACGAAACGCCTATGTGTCCATTTCCAACCTATTTAATGGTTTTGTCCACGAAACGCCTATGGTGTCCATTTCCAACCTATTTAATGGATTTTGTCCACGAAACGCATATGTGTCCTTTTCCAACCTATTTAATGGGTTTTGTCCACGAAATGCCTATGTGTCCTTTTCCAACGTATTTAATGGTTTTGTCCACGAAACGCCTATGTGTCCTTTTCAAAACTATTTAATGGTTTTGTCCACGAAGCGCCTATGTGTCCTTTTCCAACCTATTTAATGGGTTTTGTCCACGAAATGCCTATGTGTCCTTTTCCAACCTATTTAATGGTTTGGTCCACGAAGCGCCTATGTGTCCTTTTCCAACGTATTTAATGGTTTTGTCCAGGAAACTTCTATGTGTCCTTTTCCAAACTATTTAATGGTTTTGTCCACGAAACGCCTATGGTGTCCTTTTCCAACGTATTTAATGGTTTTGTCCACGAAACGCCTATGTGTCCTTTTCCAACCTATTTAATGGGTTTTGTCCACGAAACGCCTATGTGTCCTTTTCCAACCTATTTAATGGTTTTGTCCAGGAAACTTCTATGTGTCCTTTTCCAAACTATTTAATGGGTTTGTCCACGAAGCGCCTATGTGTCCTTTTCAAAACTATTTAATGGTTTTGTCCACGAAGCGCCTATGTGTCCTTTTCCAACCTATTTAATGGGTTTTGTCCACGAAATGCCTATGTGTCCTTTTCCAACCTATTTAATGGTTTGGTCCACGAAGCGCCTATGTGTCCTTTTCCAACGTATTTAATGGTTTTGTCCAGGAAACTTCTATGTGTCCTTTTCCAAACTATTTAATGGTTTTGTCCACGAAACGCCTATGGTGTCCTTTTCCAACGTATTTAATGGTTTTGTCCACGAAACGCCTATGTGTCCTTTTCCAACCTATTTAATGGTTTTGTCCAGGAAACTTCTATGTGTCCTTTTCCAACCTATTTAATGGGTTTTGTCCACGAAATGCCTATGTGTCCTTTTCCAACCTATTTAATGGTTTTGTCCAGGAAACTTCTATGTGTCCTTTTCCAAACTATTTAATGGTTTTGTCCACGAAACGCCTATGTGTCCATTTCCAACCTATTTAATGGTTTTGTCCACGAAACGCCTATGTGTCCTTTTACAACCTATTTAATGGTTTTGTCCACGAAGCGCCTATGTGTCCTTTTCCAACGTATTTAATGGTTTTGTCCACGAAACGCCTATGTGTCCTTTTCCAAACTATTTAATGGTTTTGTCCACGAAACGCCTATGTGTCCTTTTCCAACCTATTTAATGGTTTTGTCCACGAAGCGCCTATGTGTCCTTTTCCAACGTATTTAATGGTTTTGTCCACGAAACGCCTATGTGTCCTTTTCCAAACTATTTAATGGTTTTGTCCACGAAACGCCTATGTGTCCATTTCCAACCTATTTAATGGTTTTGTCCACGAAATGCCTATGTGTCCTTTTCCAACCTATTTAATGGTTTTGTCCACGAAACGCCTATGGTGTCCTTTTCCAACCTATTTAATGGTTTTGTCCATGAAACGCCTATGGTGTCCATTTCCAACCTATTTAATGGTTTTGTCCACGAAACGCCTATGGTGTCCATTTCTAACCTATTTAGTGGGTTTTGTCCATGAAACGCCTATGGTGTCCATTTCCAACCTATTTAATGGGTTTGTCCACGAAGCGCCTATGGTGTCCATTTCCAACCTATTTAATTGGTTTGTCCACGAAACGCATATGTGTCCTTTTCAAACCTATTTAATGGGTTTTGTCCACGAAACGCCTATGTGTCCTTTTCCAACCTATTTAATGGTTTTGTCCACGAAACGCCTATGTGTCCTTTTCCAACCTATTTAATGTGTTTGTCCACGAAACGCCTATAATATCCTTTTCCTACCTATTTAATGGGTTTGTCCACGAAACGCCTATGTGTCCATTTCCAACCTATTTAATGGGTTTTGTCCACGAAACGCCTATGGTGTCCTTTTCCAACCTATTTAATGTGTTTGTCCACGAAACGCATATGTGTCCATTTCCAACCTATTTAATGGGGTTTGTCCACGAAACGCCTATGTGTCCTTTTCCAACCTATTTAATGGTTTTGTCCACGAAATGCCTATGTGTCCTTTTCCAACCTATTTAATGGTTTTGTCCACGAAACGCATATGGTTCCTTTTCCAACCTATTTAATGGTTTTGTCCACGAAACGCCTATGGTGTCCTTTTCCAACCTATTTAATGTGTTTGTCCACGAAACACATATGTGTCCATTTCCAACCTATTTAATGGGGTTTGTCCACGAAACGCCTATGTGTCCTTTTCCAACCTATTTAATGGTTTTGTCCACGAAATGCCTATGTGTCCTTTTCCAACCTACTTAATGGGTTTTGTCCACGAAACGCCTATGGTGTCCATTTCCAACCTATTTAATGGTTTTGTCCACGAAACGCCTATGGTGTCCATTTCCAACCTATTTAATGGGTTTTGTCCACGAAACGCCTATGTGTCCATTTCCAACCTATTTAATGGTTTTGTCCACGAAACGCCTATGGTGTCCATTTCCAACCTATTTAATGGGTTTTGTCCACGAAACGCATATGTGTCCTTTTCCAACCTATTTAATGGTTTTGTCCACGAAACGCCTATGGTGTCCATTTCCAACCTATTTAATGGGTTTTGTCCATGAAACGCCTATGTGTCCATTTCAAACCTATTTAATGGGTTTTGTCCACGAAACGCCTATGTGTCCTTTTCCAACCTATTTAATTTGTTTGTCCACGAAACGCCTATGGTGTCCATTTCCAACCTATTTAATGGGTTTGTCCATGAAACGCCTATGTGTCCTTTTCCAACCTATTTAATTTGTTTGTCCACGAAACGCCTATGGTGTCCATTTCCAACCTATTTAATGGGTTTGTCCATGAAACGCCTATGTGTCCTTTTCCAACCTATTTAATGGTTTTGTCCTTGAAACGCCTATGGTGTCCATTTCCAACCTATTTAATGGGTTTGTCCACGAAGCGCCTATGGTGTCCATTTCCAACCTATTTAATTGGTTTGTCCACGAAACGCATATGTGTCCTTTTCAAACCTATTTAATGGGTTTTGTCCACGAAACGCCTATGTGTCCTTTTCCAACCTATTTAATGGTTTTGTCCACGAAACGCCTATGTGTCCTTTTCCAACCTATTTAATGGGTTTTGTCCACGAAACGCCTATGTGTCCATTTCCAACTTATTTAATGGTTTTGTCCACGAAACGCCTATGGTGTCCATTTCCAACCTATTTAATGGGTTTTGTCCACGAAACGCCTATGGTGTCCTTTTCCAACCTATTTAATGTGTTTGTCCACGAAACGCATATGTGTCCATTTCCAACCTATTTAATGGGGTTTGTCCACGAAACGCCTATGTGTCCATTTCCAACCTATTTAATGGGGTTTGTCCACGAAACGCCTATGTGTCCTTTTCCAACCTATTTAATGGTTTTGTCCACGAAACGCCTATGGTGTCCATTTCCAACCTATTTAATGGTTTTGTCCACGAAACGCCTATGGTGTCCATTTCCAACCTATTTAATGGTTTTGTCCACGAAACGCCTATGGTGTCCATTTCCAACCTATTTAATGGGTTTTGTCCACGAAACGCCTATGTGTCCATTTCCAACCTATTTAATGGTTTTGTCCACGAAACGCCTATGGTGTCCATTTCCAACCTATTTAATGGATTTTGTCCACGAAACGCATATGTGTCCTTTTCCAACCTATTTAATGGTTTTGTCCACGAAACGCCTATGGTGTCCATTTCCAACCTATTTAATGGGTTTTGTCCATGAAACGCCTATGTGTCCATTTCAAACCTATTTATTGGGTTTTGTCCACGAAACGCCTATGTGTCCTTTTCCAACCTATTTAATTTGTTTGTCCACGAAACGCCTATGGTGTCCATTTCCAACCTATTTAATGGGTTTGTCCATGAAACGCCTATGTGTCCTTTTCCAACCTATTTAATTTGTTTGTCCACGAAACGCCTATGGTGTCCATTTCCAACCTATTTAATGGGTTTGTCCATGAAACGCCTATGTGTCCTTTTCCAACCTATTTAATTTGTTTGTCCACGAAACGCCTATGTGTCCTTTTCCAACCTATTTAATTTGTTTGTCCACGAAACGCCTATGGTGTCCATTTCCAACCTATTTAATGGTTTTGTCCTTGAAACGCCTATGGTGTCCATTTCCAACCTATTTAATGGTTTTGTCCACGAAACGCCTATGTGTCTATTTCCATCCTATTTAATGGTTTTGTCCACGAAACGCCTATGGTGTCCATTTCCAACCTATTTAATGGGTTTTGTCCACGAAACGCCTATGTGTCCATTTCCAACCTATTTAATGGTTTTGTCCACGAAACGCCTATGGTGTCCATTTCCAACCTATTTAATGGGTTTTGTCCACGAAACGCATATGTGTCCTTTTCCAACCTATTTAATGGTTTTGTCCACGAAACGCCTATGGTGTCCATTTCCAACCTATTTAATGGGTTTTGTCCATGAAACGCCTATGTGTCCATTTCAAACCTATTTAATGGGTTTTGTCCACGAAACGCCTATGTGTCCTTTTCCAACCTATTTAATTTGTTTGTCCACGAAACGCCTATGGTGTCCATTTCCAACCTATTTAATGGGTTTGTCCATGAAACGCCTATGTGTCCTTTTCCAACCTATTTAATTTGTTTGTCCACGAAACGCCTATGGTGTCCATTTCCAACCTATTTAATGGTTTTGTCCTTGAAACGCCTATGGTGTCCATTTCCAACCTATTTAATGGGTTTGTCCACGAAACGCATATGTGTCCTTTTCCAACCTATTTAATGGGTTTGTCCACGAAACGCATATGTGTCCTTTTCCAACCTATTTAATGGGTTTATCCACGAAACGCCTATGTGTCCTTTTCCAACCTATTTAATGGGTTTTGTCCACGAAACGCCTATGTGTCCTTTTCCAACCTATTTAATGGGTTTTGTCCACGAAACGCCTATGTGTCCTTTTCCAACCTATTTAATGGGTTTTGTCCACGAAACGCCTATGTGTCCTTTTCCAACCTATTTAATGGGTTTTGTCCACGAAACGCCTATGGTGTCCATTTCCAACCTATTTAATGGTTTTGTCCACGAAACGCATATGGTTCCTTTTCCAACCTATTTAATGGTTTTGTCCACGAAACGCCTATGGTGTCCTTTTCCAACCTATTTAATGGGTTTGTCCACGAAACGCCTATGGTGTCCTTTTCCAACCTATTTAATGGGTTTTGTCCATGAAACGCCTCTGTGTCCATTTCCAACTTATTTAATGGTTTTGTCCACGAAACGCCTATGTGTCCTTTTCCAACCTATTTAATGGGTTTTGTCCATGAAACGCCTATGTGTTCATTTCCAACCTATTTAATGGGTTTGTCCACGAAACGCCTATGTGTCCTTTTCCAACCTATTTAATGGGTTTGTCCACGAAACGCCTATGTGTCCATTTCCAACCTATTTAATGGTTTTGTCCACGAAACGGCTATGTGTCCTTTTCCAACCTATTTAATGGGTTTTGTCCATGAAACGCCTATGTGTTCATTTCCAACCTATTTAATGGGTTTGTCCACGAAACGCCTATGTGTCCTTTTCCAACCTATTTAATGGGTTTGTCCACGAAACGCCTATGTGTCCATTTCCAACCTATTTAATGGTTTTGTCCACGAAACGCCTATGTGTCCTTTTCCAACCTATTTAATGGGTTTTGTCCACGAAACGCCTATGTGTCCTTTTCCAACCTATTTAATGGTTTTGTCCACGAAACGCCTATGTGTCCTTTTCAAACCTATTTAATGGGTTTTGTCCACGAAATGCCTATGTGTCCTTTTCCAACGTATTTAATGGTTTTGTCCACGAAACGCCTATGTGTCCTTTTCAAAACTATTTAATGGTTTTGTCCACGAAGCGCCTATGTGTCCTTTTTCCAACCTATTTAATGGGTTTTGTCCACGAAACGCCTATGGTGTCCATTTCCAACCTATTTAATGGTTTTGTCCACGAAACGCATATGTGTCCATTTCCAACCTATTTAATGTGTTTGTCCACGAAACGCATATGTGTCCATTTCCAACCTATTTAATGGGATTTGTCCACGAAACGCCTATGTCTCCTTTTCCAACCTATTTAATGGTTTTGTCCACGAAATGCCTATGTGTCCATTTCCAACCTATTTAATGGTTTTGTCCACGAAGCGCCTATGTGTCCATTTCCAACCTATTTAATGGTTTTGTCCATGAAACGCCTATGTGTCCTTTTCCAACCTATTTAATGGTTTTGTCCATGAAACGCCTATGTGTCCTTTTCCAACCTATTTAATGGTTTTGTCCACGAAACGCCTATGTATCCTTTTCCAACCTATTTAATGGTTTTGTCCACGAAACGCCTATGTGTCCTTTTCCAACCTATTTAATGGGTTTGTCCACGAAGCGCCTATGTGTCCCTTTTCCAACCTATTTAATGGTTTTGTCCACGAAATGCCTATGTGTCCTTTTCCAACCTATTTAATGGTTTTGTCCACGAAACGCCTATGTGTCCTTTTCCAACCTATTTAATGGTTTTGTCCACGAAACGCCTATGTATCCTTTTCCAACCTATTTAATGGTTTTGTCCATGAAACGCCTATGTGTCCTTTTCCAACCTATTTAATGGTTTTGTCCACGAAACGCCTATGTATCCTTTTCCAACCTATTTAATGGTTTTGTCCACGAAACGCCTATGTGTCCTTTTCCAACCTATTTAATGGTTTTGTCCACGAAATGCCTATGTGTCCATTTCCAACCTATTTAATGGTTTTGTCCATGAAACGCCTATGTGTCCTTTTCCAACCTATTTAATGGTTTTGTCCATGAAACGCCTATGTGTCCTTTTCCAACCTATTTCATGGTTTTGTCCACGAAACGCCTATGTGTCCTTTTCCAACCTATTTAATGGTTTTGTCCACGAAACGCCTATGTGTCCATTTCCAACCTATTTAATGGTTTTGTCCATGAAACGCCTATGTGTCCTTTTCCAACCTATTTAATGGTTTTGTCCACGAAACACCTATGTATCCTTTTCCAACCTATTTAATGGTTTTGTCCACGAAACGCCTATGTGTCCTTTTCCAACCTATTTAATGGTTTTGTCCACGAAATGCCTATGTGTCCTTTTCCAACTTATTTAATGGTTTTGTCCACGAAATGCCTATGTGTCCTTTTCCAACCTATTTAATGGGTTTGTCCACGAAGCGCCTATGTGTCCTTTTCCAACCTATTTAATGGTTTTGTCCACGAAACGCCTATGTGTCCTTTTCCAACCTATTTAATGGTTTTGTCCACGAAACGCCTATGTGTCCTTTTCCAACCTATTTAATGGGTTTGTCCACGAAGCGCCTATGTGTCCTTTTCCAACCTATTTAATGGTTTTGTCCACGAAACGCCTATGTGTCCTTTTCCAACCTATTTAATGGGTTTTGTCCACGAAATGCCTATGTGTCCTTTTCCAACGTATTTAATGGTTTTGTCCACGAAACGCCTATGTGTCCTTTTCCAAACTATTTAATGGTTTTGTCCACGAAGCGCCTATGTGTCCTTTTCCAACCTATTTAATGGTTTTGTCCACGAAACGCCTATGTGTCCTTTTCAAACCTATTTAATGGGTTTTGTCCACGAAATGCCTATGTGTCCTTTTCCAACGTATTTAATGGTTTTGTCCACGAAACGCCTATGTGTCCTTTTCAAAACTATTTAATGGTTTTGTCCACGAAGCGCCTATGTGTCCTTTTCCAACCTATTTAATGGGTTTTGTCCACGAAATGCCTATGTGTCCTTTTCCAACCTATTTAATGGTTTTGTCCACGAAACGCCTATGTGTCCTTTTCCAACCTATTTAATGGTTTTGTCCACGAAACGCCTATGGTGTCCTTTTCCAACCTATTTAATGGTTTTGTCCATGAAACGCCTATGGTGTCCATTTCCAACCTATTTAATGGTTTTGTCCACGAAACGCCTATGGTGTCCATTTCTAACCTATTTAGTGGGTTTTGTCCATGAAACGCCTATGGTGTCCATTTCCAACCTATTTAATGGGTTTGTCCACGAAGCGCCTATGGTGTCCATTTCCAACCTATTTAATTGGTTTGTCCACGAAACGCATATGTGTCCTTTTCAAACCTATTTAATGGGTTTTGTCCACGAAACGCCTATGTGTCCTTTTCCAACCTATTTAATGGTTTTGTCCACGAAACGCCTATGTGTCCTTTTCCAACCTATTTAATGTGTTTGTCCACGAAACGCCTATGTGTCCATTTCCAACTTATTTAATGGTTTTGTCCACGAAACGCCTATGTGTCCTTTTCCAACCTATTTAATGGGTTTGTCCACGAAACGCCTATGTGTCCATTTCCAACTTATTTAATGGTTTTGTCCACGAAACGCCTATGGTGTCCATTTCCAACCTATTTAATGGGTTTTGTCCACGAAACGCCTATGGTGTCCTTTTCCAACCTATTTAATGTGTTTGTCCACGAAACGCATATGTGTCCATTTCCAACCTATTTAATGGGGTTTGTCCACGAAACGCCTATGTGTCCTTTTCCAACCTATTTAATGGTTTTGTCCACGAAATGCCTATGTGTCCTTTTCCAACCTACTTAATGGGTTTTGTCCACGAAACGCCTATGGTGTCCATTTCCAACCTATTTAATGGTTTTGTCCACGAAACGCCTATGGTGTCCATTTCCAACCTATTTAATGGTTTTGTCCACGAAACGCCTATGTGTCCATTTCCAACCTATTTAATGGTTTTGTCCACGAAACGCCTATGGTGTCCATTTCCAACCTATTTAATGGGTTTTGTCCACGAAACGCCTATGTGTCCATTTCCAACCTATTTAATGGTTTTGTCCACGAAACGCCTATGGTGTCCTTTTCCAACCTATTTAATGGGTTTTGTCCATGAAACGCCTATGTGTCCATTTCAAACCTATTTAATGGGTTTTGTCCACGAAACGCCTATGTGTCCTTTTCCAACCTATTTAATTTGTTTGTCCACGAAACGCCTATGGTGTCCATTTCCAACCTATTTAATGGGTTTGTCCATGAAACGCCTATGTGTCCTTTTCCAACCTATTTAATTTGTTTGTCCACGAAACGCCTATGGTGTCCATTTCCAACCTATTTAATGGTTTTGTCCTTGAAACGCCTATGGTGTCCATTTCCAACCTATTTAATGGGTTTGTCCACGAAACGCATATGTGTCCTTTTCCAACCTATTTAATGGGTTTATCCACGAAACGCCTATGTGTCCTTTTCCAACCTATTTAATGGGTTTTGTCCACGAAACGCCTATGTGTCCTTTTCCAACCTATTTAATGGGTTTTGTCCACGAAACGCCTATGTGTCCTTTTCCAACCTATTTAATGGGTTTTGTCCACGAAACGCCTATGTGTCCTTTTCCAACCTATTTAATGGGTTTTGTCCACGAAACGCCTATGGTGTCCATTTCCAACCTATTTAATGGTTTTGTCCACGAAACGCATATGGTTCCTTTTCCAACCTATTTAATGGTTTTGTCCACGAAACGCCTATGGTGTCCTTTTCCAACCTATTTAATGGGTTTTGTCCATGAAACGCCTCTGTGTCCATTTCCAACTTATTTAATGGTTTTGTCCACGAAGCGCCTATGGTGTCCATTTCCAACCTATTTAATGGGTTTTGTCCATGAAACGCCTATGTGTTCATTTCCAACCTATTTAATGGGTTTGTCCACGAAACGCCTATGTGTCCTTTTCCAACCTATTTAATGGGTTTGTCCACGAAACGCCTATGTGTCCATTTCCAACGTATTTAATGGTTTTGTCCACGAAACGCCTATGGTGTCCATTTCCAACCTATTTAATGGGTTTTGTCCACGAAACGCCTATGTGTCCTTTTCCAACCTATTTAATGGTTTTGTCCACGAAACGCCTATGTGTCCTTTTCAAACCTATTTAATGGGTTTTGTCCACGAAATGCCTATGTGTCCTTTTCCAACGTATTTAATGGTTTTGTCCACGAAACGCCTATGGTGTCCATTTCCAACCTATTTAATGGTTTTGTCCACGAAACGCATATGGTTCCTTTTCCAACCTATTTAATGGTTTTGTCCACGAAACGCCTATGGTGTCCTTTTCCAACCTATTTAATGTGTTTGTCCACGAAACGCATATGTGTCCATTTCCAACCTATTTAATGGGGTTTGTCCACGAAACGCCTATGTGTCCTTTTCCAACCTATTTAATGGTTTTGTCCACGAAATGCCTATGTGTCCTTTTCCAACCTACTTAATGGGTTTTGTCCACGAAACGCCTATGGTGTCCATTTCCAACCTATTTAATGGTTTTGTCCACGAAACGCCTATGGTGTCCATTTCCAACCTATTTAATGGTTTTGTCCACGAAACGCCTATGTGTCCTTTTCCAACCTATTTAATGGGTTTTGTCCACGAAACGCCTATGTGTCCTTTTCCAACCTATTTAATTTGTTTGTCCACGAAACGCCTATGGTGTCCATTTCCAACCTATTTAATGGTTTTGTCCACGAAACGCCTATGGTGTCCATTTCCAACCTATTTAATGGGTTTTGTCCACGAAACGCCTATGTGTCCTTTTCCAACCTATTTAATTTGTTTGTCCACGAAACGCCTATGGTGTCCATTTCCAACCTATTTAATGGTTTTGTCCACGAAACGCCTATGTATCCTTTTCCAACCTATTTAATGGTTTTGTCCACGAAACGCCTATGTGTCCTTTTCCAACCTATTTAATGGGTTTGTCCACGAAGCGCCTATGTGTCCTTTTCCAACCTATTTAATGGTTTTGTCCACGAAATGCCTATGTGTCCTTTTCCAACCTATTTAATGGTTTTGTCCACGAAACGCCTATGTGTCCTTTTCCAACCTATTTAATGGTTTTGTCCACGAAACGCCTATGTATCCTTTTCCAACCTATTTAATGGTTTTGTCCATGAAAAGCCTATGTGTCCTTTTCCAACCTATTTAATGGTTTTGTCCACGAAACGCCTATGTATCCTTTTCCAACCTATTTAATGGTTTTGTCCACGAAACGCCTATGTGTCCTTTTCCAACCTATTTAATGGTTTTGTCCACGAAATGCCTATGTGTCCATTTCCAACCTATTTAATGGTTTTGTCCATGAAACGCCTATGTGTCCTTTTCCAACCTATTTAATGGTTTTGTCCATGAAACGCCTATGTGTCCTTTTCCAACCTATTTCATGGTTTTGTCCACGAAACGCCTATGTGTCCTTTTCCAACCTATTTAATGGTTTTGTCCACGAAACGCCTATGTGTCCATTTCCAACCTATTTAATGGTTTTGTCCATGAAACGCCTATGTGTCCTTTTCCAACCTATTTAATGGTTTTGTCCACGAAATGCCTATGTGTCCTTTTCCAACCTATTTAATGGTTTTGTCCACGAAATGCCTATGTGTCCTTTTCCAACCTATTTAATGGTTTTGTCCACGAAACACCTATGTATCCTTTTCCAACCTATTTAATGGTTTTGTCCACGAAACGCCTATGTGTCCTTTTCCAACCTATTTAATGGTTTTGTCCACGAAATGCCTATGTGTCCTTTTCCAACCTATTTAATGGTTTTGTCCACGAAATGCCTATGTGTCCTTTTCCAACCTATTTAATGGTTTTGTCCACGAAACGCCTATGTGTCCTTTTCCAACCTATTTAATGGGTTTGTCCACGAAGCGCCTATGTGTCCTTTTCCAACCTATTTAATGGTTTTGTCCACGAAACGCCTATGTGTCCTTTTCCAACCTATTTAATGGTTTTGTCCACGAAACGCCTATGTGTCCTTTTCCAACCTATTTAATGGGTTTGTCCACGAAGCGCCTATGTGTCCTTTTCCAACCTTTTTAATGGGTTTTGTCCACGAAACGCATATGTGTCCTTTTCCAACCTATTTAATGGGTTTTGTCCACGAAACGCCTATGTGTCCTTTTCCAACCTATTTAATGGGTTTTGTCCACGAAATGCCTATGTGTCCTTTTCCAACGTATTTAATGGTTTTGTCCACGAAACGCCTATGTGTCCTTTTCCAAACTATTTAATGGTTTTGTCCACGAAGCGCCTATGTGTCCTTTTCCAACCTATTTAATGGTTTTGTCCACGAAACGCCTATGTGTCCTTTTCAAACCTATTTAATGGGTTTTGTCCACGAAATGCCTATGTGTCCTTTTCCAACGTATTTAATGGTTTTGTCCACGAAACGCCTATGTGTCCTTTTCAAAACTATTTAATGGTTTTGTCCACGAAGCGCCTATGTGTCCTTTTCCAACCTATTTAATGGGTTTTGTCCACGAAATGCCTATGTGTCCTTTTCCAACCTATTTAATGGTTTGGTCCACGAAGCGCCTATGTGTCCTTTTCCAACGTATTTAATGGTTTTGTCCAGGAAACTTCTATGTGTCCTTTTCCAAACTATTTAATGGTTTTGTCCACGAAACGCCTATGGTGTCCTTTTCCAACGTATTTAATGGTTTTGTCCACGAAACGCCTATGTGTCCTTTTCCAACCTATTTAATGGGTTTTGTCCACGAAACGCCTATGTGTCCTTTTCCAACCTATTTAATGGGTTTTGTCCACGAAATGCCTATGTGTCCTTTTCCAACCTATTTAATGGTTTGGTCCACGAAGCGCCTATGTGTCCTTTTCCAAACTATTTAATGGTTTTGTCCACGAATTGCCTATGTGTCCATTTCCAACCTATTTAATGGTTTTGTCCACGAAGCGCCTATGTGTCCTTTTCCAACGTATTTAATGGTTTTGTCCACGAAACGCCTATGTGTCCATTTCCAACCTATTTAATGGTTTTGTCCACGAAATGCCTATGTGTCCTTTTCCAACCTATTTAATGGTTTTGTCCACGAAATGCCTATGTGTCCTTTTCCAACCTATTTAATGGTTTTGTCCACGAAATGCCTATGTGTCCTTTTCCAAACTATTTAATGGTTTTGTCCACGAAACGCCTATGTGTCCTTTTCCAACCTATTTAATGGTTTTGTCCACGAAATGCCTATGTGTCCTTTTCCAACCTATTTAATGGTTTTGTCCACGAAATGCCTATGTGTCCTTTTCCAACCTATTTAATGGTTTTGTCCACGAAATGCCTATGTGTCCTTTTCCAAACTATTTAATGGTTTTGTCCACGAAACGCCTATGTGTCCATTTCCAACCTATTTAATGGTTTTGTCCACGAAACGCCTATGGTGTCCTTTTCCAACCTATTTAATGGTTTTGTCCATGAAACGCCTATGGTGTCCATTTCTAACCTATTTAGTGCGTTTTGTCCATGAAACGCCTATGGTGTCCATTTCTAACCTATTTAATGGGTTTGTCCACGAAGCGCCTATGGTGTCCATTTCCAACCTATTTAATTGGTTTGTCCACGAAACGCATATGTGTCCTTTTCAAACCTATTTAATGGGTTTTGTCCACGAAACGCCTATGTGTCCTTTTCCAACCTATTTAATGGTTTTGTCCACGAAACGCCTATGTGTCCTTTTCCAACCTATTTAATGTGTTTGTCCACGAAACGCCTATGTGTCCATTTCCAACTTATTTAATGGTTTTGTCCACGAAACGCCTATGTGTCCTTTTCCAACCTATTTAATGGGTTTGTCCACGAAACGCCTATGTGTCCATTTCCAACCTATTTAATGGGTTTTGTCCACGAAACGCCTATGGTGTCCTTTTCCAACCTATTTAATGTGTTTGTCCACGAAACGCATATGTGTCCATTTCCAACCTATTTAATGGGGTTTGTCCACGAAACGCCTATGTGTCCTTTTCCAACCTATTTAATGGTTTTGTCCACGAAATGCCTATGTGTCCTTTTCCAACCTACTTAATGGGTTTTGTCCACGAAACGCCTATGGTGTCCATTTCCAACCTATTTAATGGTTTTGTCCACGAAACGCCTATGGTGTCCATTTCCAACCTATTTAATGGTTTTGTCCACGAAACGCCTATGTGTCCATTTCCAACCTATTTAATGGTTTTGTCCACGAAACGCCTATGGTGTCCATTTCCAACCTATTTAATGGGTTTTGTCCACGAAACGCCTATGTGTCCATTTCCAACCTATTTAATGGTTTTGTCCACGAAACGCCTATGGTGTCCATTTCCAACCTATTTAATGGGTTTTGTCCACGAAACGCATATGTGTCCTTTTCCAACCTATTTAATGGTTTTGTCCACGAAACGCCTATGGTGTCCATTTCCAACCTATTTAATGGTTTTGTCCACGAAACGCCTATGTGTCCATTTCCAACCTATTTAATGGTTTTGTCCACGAAACGCCTATGGTGTCCATTTCCAACCTATTTAATGGGTTTTGTCCACGAAACGCCTATGTGTCCATTTCCAACCTATTTAATGGTTTTGTCCACGAAACGCCTATGGTGTCCATTTCCAACCTATTTAATGGGTTTTGTCCACGAAACGCATATGTGTCCTTTTCCAACCTATTTAATGGTTTTGTCCACGAAACGCCTATGGTGTCCATTTCCAACCTATTTAATGGGTTTTGTCCATGAAACGCCTATGTGTCCATTTCAAACCTATTTAATGGGTTTTGTCCACGAAACGCCTATGTGTCCTTTTCCAACCTATTTAATTTGTTTGTCCACGAAACGCCTATGGTGTCCATTTCAAACCTATTTAATGGGTTTGTCCACGAAACGCCTATGTGTCCTTTTCCAACCTATTTAATTTGTTTGTCCATGAAACGCCTATGTGTCCATTTCAAACCTATTTAATGGGTTTGTCCACGAAACGCCTATGTGTCCTTTTCCAACCTATTTAATTTGTTTGTCCATGAAACGCCTATGTGTCCATTTCAAACCTATTTAATGGGTTTGTCCATGAAACGCCTATGTGTCCTTTTCCAACCTATTTAATTTGTTTGTCCACGAAACGCCTATGGTGTCCATTTCCAACCTATTTAATGGTTTTGTCCTTGAAACGCCTATGGTGTCCATTTCCAACCTATTTAATGGGTTTGTCCACGAAACGCATATGTGTCCTTTTCCAACCTATTTAATGGGTTTGTCCACGAAACGCATATGTGTCCTTTTCCAACCTATTTAATGGGTTTATCCACGAAACGCCTATGTGTCCTTTTCCAACCTATTTAATGGGTTTTGTCCACGAAACGCCTATGTGTCCTTTTCCAACCTATTTAATGGGTTTTGTCCACGAAACGCCTATGTGTCCTTTTCCAACCTATTTAATGGGTTTTGTCCACGAAACGCCTATGTGTCCTTTTCCAACCTATTTAATGGGTTTTGTCCACGAAACGCCTATGATGTCCATTTCCAACCTATTTAATGGTTTTGTCCACGAAACGCATATGGTTCCTTTTCCAACCTATTTAATGGTTTTGTCCACGAAACGCCTATGGTGTCCTTTTCCAACCTATTTAATGGGTTTTGTCCATGAAACGCCTCTGTGTCCATTCCAACTTATTTAATGGTTTTGTCCACGAAGCGCCTATGGTGTCCATTTCCAACCTATTTAATGGGTTTTGTCCATGAAACGCCTATGTGTTCATTTCCAACCTATTTAATGGGTTTGTCCACGAAACGCCTATGTGTCCTTTTCCAACCTATTTAATGGGTTTGTCCACGAAACGCCTATGTGTCCATTTCCAACGTATTTAATGGTTTTGTCCACGAAACGCCTATGGTGTCCATTTCCAACCTATTTAATGGTTTTGTCCACGAAACGCATATGGTTCCTTTTCCAACCTATTTAATGTGTTTGTCCACGAAACGCATATGTGTCCATTTCCAACCTATTTAATGGGGTTTGTCCACGAAACGCCTATGTGTCCTTTTCCAACCTATTTAATGGTTTTGTCCACGAAATGCCTATGTGTCCTTTTCCAACCTACTTAATGGGTTTTGTCCACGAAACGCCTATGTGTTCATTTCCAACCTATTTAATGGGTTTGTCCACGAAACGCCTATGGTGTCCATTTCCAACCTATTTAATGGTTTTGTCCACGAAACGCCTATGGTGTCCATTTCCAACCTATTTAATGGTTTTGTCCACGAAACGCCTATGTGTCCATTTCCAACCTATTTAATGGTTTTGTCCACGAAACGCCTATGGTGTCCATTTCCAACCTATTTAATGGGTTTTGTCCACGAAACGCCTATGTGTCCATTTCCAACCTATTTAATGGTTTTGTCCACGAAACGCCTATGGTGTCCATTTCCAACCTATTTAATGGGTTTTGTCCACGAAACGCATATGTGTCCTTTTCCAACCTATTTAATGGTTTTGTCCACGAAACGCCTATGGTGTCCATTTCCAACCTATTTAATGGGTTTTGTCCATGAAACGCCTATGTGTCCATTTCAAACCTATTTAATGGGTTTTGTCCACGAAACGCCTATGTGTCCTTTTCCAACCTATTTAATTTGTTTGTCCACGAAACGCCTATGGTGTCCATTTCCAACCTATTTAATGGTTTTGTCCTTGAAACGCCTATGGTGTCCATTTCCCACCTATTTAATGGTTTTGTCCACGAAACGCCTATGTGTCCATTTCCAACCTATTTAATGGTTTTGTCCACGAAACGCCTATGGTGTCCATTTCCAACCTATTTAATGGGTTTGTCCACGAAGCGCCTATGGTGTCCATTTCCAACCTATTTAATTGGTTTGTCCATGAAACGCCTATGTGTCCTTTTCCAACCTATTTAATTTGATTGTCCACGAAACGCCTATGGTGTCCATTTCCAACCTATTTAATGGTTTTGTCCTTGAAACGCCTATGGTGTCCATTTCCAACCTATTTAATGGTTTTGTCCACGAAACGCCTATGTGTCCATTTCCAACCTATTTAATGGTTTTGTCCACGAAACGCCTATGGTGTCCATTTCCAACCTATTTAATGGGTTTGTCCACGAAACGCCTATGGTGTCCATTTCCAACCTATTTAATGGGTTTGTCCATGAAACGCCTATGTGTCCTTTTCCAACCTATTTAATTTGTTTGTCCACGAAACGCCTATGGTGTCCATTTCCAACCTATTTAATGGTTTTGTCCTTGAAACGCCTATGGTGTCCATTTCCAACCTATTTAATGGTTTTGTCCACGAAACGCCTATGTGTCCATTTCCAACCTATTTAATGGTTTTGTCCACGAAACGCCTATGGTGTCCATTTCCAACCTATTTAATGGGTTTGTCCACGAAGCGCCTATGGTGTCCATTTCCAACCTATTTAATTGGTTTGTCCACGAAACGCATATGTGTCCTTTTCAAACCTATTTAATGGGTTTTGTCCACGAAACGCCTATGTGTCCTTTTCCAACCTATTTAATGGTTTTGTCCACGAAACGCCTATGTGTCCTTTTCCAACCTATTTAATGGGTTTTGTCCACGAAACGCCTATGTGTCCATTTCCAACTTATTTAATGGTTTTGTCCACGAAACGCCTATGGTGTCCATTTCCAACCTATTTAATGGGTTTTGTCCACGAAACGCCTATGGTGTCCTTTTCCAACCTATTTAATGTGTTTGTCCACGAAACGCATATGTGTCCATTTCCAACCTATTTAATGGGGTTTGTCCACGAAACGCCTATGTGTCCATTTCCAACCTATTTAATGGGGTTTGTCCACGAAACGCCTATGTGTCCTTTTCCAACCTATTTAATGGTTTTGTCCACGAAACGCCTATGGTGTCCATTTCCAACCTATTTAATGGGTTTGTCCACGAAACGCCTATGGTGTCCATTTCCAACCTATTTAATGGTTTTGTCCACGAAACGCCTATGGTGTCCATTTCCAACCTATTTAATGGGTTTTGTCCACGAAACGCCTATGTGTCCATTTCCAACCTATTTAATGGTTTTGTCCACGAAACGCCTATGGTGTCCATTTCCAACCTATTTAATGGGTTTTGTCCACGAAACGCATATGTGTCCTTTTCCAACCTATTTAATGGTTTTGTCCACGAAACGCCTATGGTGTCCATTTCCAACCTATTTAATGGGTTTTGTCCATGAAACGCCTATGTGTCCATTTCAAACCTATTTAATGGGTTTTGTCCACGAAACGCCTATGTGTCCTTTTCCAACCTATTTAATTTGTTTGTCCACGAAACGCCTATGGTGTCCATTTCCAACCTATTTAATGGGTTTGTCCATGAAACGCCTATGTGTCCATTTCCAACCTATTTAATGGGGTTTGTCCACGAAACGCCTATGTGTCCATTTCCAACCTATTTAATGGGGTTTGTCCACGAAACGCCTATGTGTCCTTTTCCAACCTATTTAATGGTTTTGTCCACGAAACGCCTATGGTGTCCATTTCCAACCTATTTAATGGGTTTGTCCACGAAACGCCTATGGTGTCCATTTCCAACCTATTTAATGGTTTTGTCCACGAAACGCCTATGGTGTCCATTTCCAACCTATTTAATGGGTTTTGTCCACGAAACGCCTATGTGTCCATTTCCAACCTATTTAATGGTTTTGTCCACGAAACGCCTATGGTGTCCATTTCCAACCTATTTAATGGGTTTTGTCCACGAAACGCATATGTGTCCTTTTCCAACCTATTTAATGGTTTTGTCCACGAAACGCCTATGGTGTCCATTTCCAACCTATTTAATGGGTTTTGTCCATGAAACGCCTATGTGTCCATTTCAAACCTATTTAATGGGTTTTGTCCACGAAACGCCTATGTGTCCTTTTCCAACCTATTTAATTTGTTTGTCCACGAAACGCCTATGGTGTCCATTTCCAACCTATTTAATGGGTTTGTCCATGAAACGCCTATGTGTCCTTTTCCAACCTATTTAATGGTTTTGTCCACGAAACGCCTATGGTGTCCATTTCCAACCTATTTAATGGGTTTGTCCACGAAACGCCTATGGTGTCCATTTCCAACCTATTTAATGGGTTTTGTCCACGAAACGCATATGTGTCCTTTTCCAACCTATTTAATGGTTTTGTCCACGAAACGCCTATGGTGTCCATTTCCAACCTATTTAATGGGTTTTGTCCATGAAACGCCTATGTGTCCATTTCAAACCTATTTAATGGGTTTTGTCCACGAAACGCCTATGTGTCCTTTTCCAACCTATTTAATTTGTTTGTCCACGAAACGCCTATGGTGTCCATTTCCAACCTATTTAATGGGTTTGTCCATGAAACGCCTATGTGTCCTTTTCCAACCTATTTAATTTGTTTGTCCACGAAACGCCTATGGTGTCCATTTCCAACCTATTTAATGGTTTTGTCCACGAAACGCCTATGTGTCTATTTCCATCCTATTTAATGGTTTTGTCCACGAAACGCCTATGGTGTCCATTTCCAACCTATTTAATGGGTTTTGTCCACGAAACGCCTATGTGTCCATTTCCAACCTATTTAATGGTTTTGTCCACGAAACGCCTATGGTGTCCATTTCCAACCTATTTAATGGGTTTTGTCCACGAAACGCATATGTGTCCTTTTCCAACCTATTTAATGGTTTTGTCCACGAAACGCCTATGGTGTCCATTTCCAACCTATTTAATGGGTTTTGTCCATGAAACGCCTATGTGTCCATTTCAAACCTATTTAATGGGTTTTGTCCACGAAACGCCTATGTGTCCTTTTCCAACCTATTTAATTTGTTTGTCCACGAAACGCCTATGGTGTCCATTTCCAACCTATTTAATGGGTTTGTCCATGAAACGCCTATGTGTCCTTTTCCAACCTATTTAATGGTTTTGTCCTTGAAACGCCTATGGTGTCCATTTCCAACCTATTTAATGGGTTTGTCCACGAAACGCATATGTGTCCTTTTCCAACCTATTTAATGGGTTTGTCCACGAAACGCATATGTGTCCTTTTCCAACCTATTTAATGGGTTTATCCACGAAACGCCTATGTGTCCTTTTCCAACCTATTTAATGGGTTTTGTCCACGAAACGCCTATGTGTCCTTTTCCAACCTATTTAATGGGTTTTGTCCACGAAACGCCTATGTGTCCTTTTCCAACCTATTTAATGGGTTTTGTCCACGAAACGCCTATGTGTCCTTTTCCAACCTATTTAATGGGTTTTGTCCACGAAACGCCTATGGTGTCCATTTCCAACCTATTTAATGGTTTTGTCCACGAAACGCATATGGTTCCTTTTCCAACCTATTTAATGGTTTTGTCCACGAAACGCCTATGGTGTCCTTTTCCAACCTATTTAATGGGTTTGTCCACGAAACGCCTATGGTGTCCTTTTCCAACCTATTTAATGGGTTTGTCCACGAAACGCATATGTGTCCTTTTCCAACCTATTTAATGGTTTTGTCCACGAAACGCCTATGGTGTCCTTTTCCAACCTATTTAATGGGTTTGTCCACGAAACGCATATGTGTCCTTTTCCAACCTATTTAATGGGTTTATCCACGAAACGCCTATGTGTCCTTTTCCAACCTATTTAATGGGTTTTGTCCACGAAACGCCTATGTGTCCTTTTCCAACCTATTTAATGGGTTTTGTCCACGAAACGCCTATGTGTCCTTTTCCAACCTATTTAATGGGTTTTGTCCACGAAACGCCTATGTGTCCTTTTCCAACCTATTTAATGGGTTTTGTCCACGAAACGCCTATGGTGTCCATTTCCAACCTATTTAATGGTTTTGTCCACGAAACGCATATGGTTCCTTTTCCAACCTATTTAATGGTTTTGTCCACGAAACGCCTATGGTGTCCTTTTCCAACCTATTTAATGGGTTTTGTCCATGAAACGCCTCTGTGTCCATTTCCAACTTATTTAATGGTTTTGTCCACGAAGCGCCTATGGTGTCCATTTCCAACCTATTTAATGGGTTTGTCCACGAAACGCCTATGTGTCCATTTCCAACCTATTTAATGGTTTTGTCCACGAAACGGCTATGTGTCCATTTCCAACCTATTTAATGGTTTTGTCCACCAAACGCCTATGTGTTCATTTCCAACCTATTTA
Source organism: Tiaroga cobitis (assembly GCA_030578255.1). NCBI lineage: Eukaryota > Metazoa > Chordata > Actinopteri > Cypriniformes > Leuciscidae > Tiaroga > Tiaroga cobitis. The sequence goes on from JAROOI010000302.1 coordinate 22,894, forward strand.
ATGGGTTTTGTCCACGAAACGCCTATGTGTCCTTTTCCAACCTATTTAATGGTTTTGTCCACGAAACGCCTATGTGTCCTTTTCCAACCTATTTAATGGTTTTGTCCACGAAACGCCTATGTGTCCTTTTCAAACCTATTTAATGGGTTTTGTCCACGAAATGCCTATGTGTCCTTTTCCAACGTATTTAATGGTTTTGTCCACGAAACGCCTATGTGTCCTTTTCAAAACTATTTAATGGTTTTGTCCACGAAGCGTCTATGTGTCCTTTTCCAACCTATTTAATGGGTTTTGTCCACGAAACGCCTATGGTGTCCATTTCCAACCTATTTAATGGTTTTGTCCACGAAACGCATATGGTTCCTTTTCCAACCTATTTAATGTGTTTGTCCACGAAACGCATATGTGTCCATTTCCAACCTATTTAATGGGATTTGTCCACGAAACGCCTATGTCTCCTTTTCCAACCTATTTAATGGTTTTGTCCACGAAATGCCTATGTGTCCATTTCCAACCTATTTAATGGTTTTGTCCACGAAGCGCCTATGTGTCCATTTCCAACCTATTTAATGGTTTTGTCCATGAAACGCCTATGTGTCCTTTTCCAACCTATTTAATGGTTTTGTCCATGAAACGCCTATGTGTCCTTTTCCAACCTATTTAATGGTTTTGTCCACGAAACGCCTATGTATCCTTTTCCAACCTATTTAATGGTTTTGTCCACGAAACGCCTATGTGTCCTTTTCCAACCTATTTAATGGTTTTGTCCACGAAACGCTTATGTGTCCTTTTCCAACCTATTTAATGGGTTTGTCCACGAAACGCCTATGTATCCTTTTCCAACCTATTTAATGGTTTTGTCCACGAAACGCCTATGTGTCCTTTTCCAACCTATTTAATGGGTTTGTCCACGAAACGCCTATGTGTCCTTTTCCAACCTATTTAATGGTTTTGTCCACGAAACGCCTATGTGTCCTTTTCCAACCTATTTAATGGGTTTGTCCACGAAGCGCCTATGTGTCCATTTCCAACCTATTTAATGGTTTTGTCCATGAAACGCCTATGTGTCCTTTTCCAACCTATTTAATGGTTTTGTCCATGAAACGCCTATGTGTCCTTTTCCAACCTATTTAATGGTTTTGTCCACGAAACGCCTATGTATCCTTTTCCAACCTATTTAATGGTTTTGTCCACGAAACGCCTATGTATCCTTTTCCAACCTATTTAATGGTTTTGTCCACGAAACGCCTATGTGTCCTTTTCCAACCTATTTAATGGTTTTGTCCACGAAACGCCTATGTGTCCTTTTCCAACCTATTTAATGGGTTTTGTCCACGAAACGCCTATGTGTCCTTTTCCAACCTATTTAATGGTTTTGTCCACGAAACGCCTATGTGTCCTTTTCCAACCTATTTAATGGTTTTGTCCACGAAATGCCTATGTGTCCTTTTCCAACCTATTTAATGGTTTTGTCCACGAAACGCATATGTGTCCTTTTCCAACCTATTTAATGGGTTTTGTCCACGAAACGCTTATGGTGTCCATTTCCAACCTATTTAATGGGTTTTGTCCATGAAACGTCTATGTGTCCTTTTCCAACCTATTTAATTTGTTTGTCCACGAAACGCCTATGGTGTCCATTTCAAACCTATTTAATGGGTTTTGTCCACGAAACGCCTATGTGTCCTTTTCCAACCTATTTAATTTGTTTGTCCACGAAACGCCTATGGTGTCCATTTCCAACCTATTTAATGGGTTTGTCCATGAAACGCCTATGTGTCCTTTTCCAACCTATTTAATTTGTTTGTCCACGAAACGCCTATGGTGTCCATTTCCAACCTATTTAATGGGTTTGTCCATGAAACGCCTATGTGTCCATTTCCAACCTATTTAATGGTTTTGTCCACGAAACGCCTATGGTGTCCATTTCCAACCTATTTAATGGTTTTGTCCACGAAGCGCCTATGTGTCCTTTTCCAACCTATTTAATGGGTTTGTCCACGAAGCGCCTATGGTGTCAATTTCCAACCTATTTAATGGTTTTGTCCACGAAACGCCTATGGTGTCCATTTCCAACCTATTTAATGGGTTTGTCCACGAAACGCCTATGGTGTCCATTTCCAACCTATTTAATGGTTTTGTCCACGAAGCGCCTATGTGTCCTTTTCCAACCTATTTAATGGGTTTGTCCACGAAACGCCTATGTGTCCTTTTCTAACCTATTTAGTGGGTTTTGTCCATGAAACGCCTATGGTGTCCATTTCCAACCTATTTAATGGTTTTGTCCACGAAACGCCTATGGTGTCCATTTCCAACCTATTTAATGGTTTTGTCCACGAAGCGCCTATGTGTCCTTTTCCAACCTATTTAATGGGTTTGTCCACGAAGCGCCTATGTGTCCATTTCCAACCTATTTAATGGGTTTGTCCACGAAACGTGTAAAAAACTAATTGGACATTTAGGCTGATTCAGCTGTTGCTACTGGAACGGTGGGTCCATTAAAACTCATTCAGTCATCAGTTATTGCTCTCAGTTTATTGTACTCAACATGTAGGAGTAGACATTTCTTAGATGGTAATTGTTGGTTTCTAAACATAAACATAGAAACAATTAATAGATTACAAACACATCTGCAGCTCTTAAACCATACATCTGATATCAACTTTAACAATTCAAATGAATATAACACCAAAGAGAAACTATACATAACTAGAATTCAATATATCATATCAAACACAATCCTTTAAACGAACAATCAGAAAGAAACTTACATTGTCAACAACGCAACAATTCCAAACAGACCATGTATGAATGGGGGAGACGGCTTCTTATATACAAGCAAACTGAGACTGAACCATGATTAGTTAGTGGCAACAGGTGATCTTATCAGGACTCAATCAGCCAATCAGATCTCAGCAGGATTTTCTACAAAACGCATATGTGTCCTTTTCCAACCTATTTAATGGGTTTTGTCCACGAAACGCCTATGTGTCCTTTTCCAACCTATTTAATGGGTTTTGTCCACGAAACGCCTATGGTGTCCATTTCCAACCTATTTAATGGGTTTGTCCACGAAACGCCTATGTGTCCTTTTCCAACCTATTTAATGGGTTTTGTCCACGAAACGCCTATGTGTCCATTTCCAACATATTTAATGGGTTTGTCCACGAAACGCCTATGTGTCCTTTTCCAACCTATTTAATGGGTTTGTCCACGAAACGCCTATGGTGTCCATTTCCAACCTATTTAATGGGTTTGTCCACGAAACGCCTATGTGTCCTTTTCCAACCTATTTAATGGGTTTGTCCACGAAACGCCTATGTGTCCTTTTCCAACCTATTTAATGGGTTTTGTCCACGAAACGCCTATGTGTCCTTTTCAAACCTATTTAATGGGTTTTGTCCACGAAACGCCTATGGTGTCCATTTCCAACCTATTTAATGGGTTTGTCCACGAAACGCCTATGTGTCCTTTTCCAACCTATTTAATGGGTTTTGTCCACGAAACGCCTATGTGTCCTTTTCCAACCTATTTAATGGTTTTGTCCACGAAACGCATATGGTTCCTTTTCCAACCTATTTAATGGTTTTGTCCACGAAACGCCTATGTGTCCTTTTCCAACCTATTTAATGTGTTTGTCCACGAAACGCCTATAATATCCTTTTCCAACCTATTTAATGGGTTTTGTCCACGAAACGCCTATGGTGTCCATTTCCAACCTATTTAATGGGTTTGTCCACGAAACGCCTATGGTGTCCATTTCCAAACTATTTAATGGTTTTGTCCATGAAACGCCTATGTGTCCATTTCCAACTTATTTAATGGTTTTGTCCACGAAGCGTCTATGGTGTCCATTTCCAACCTATTTAATGTGTTTGTCCACGAAACGCCTATGGTGTCCATTTCCAACCTATTTAATGGGTTTGTCCACGAAACGCCTATGGTGTCCATTTCCAAACTATTTAATGGTTTTGTCCATGAAACGCCTATGTGTCCATTTCCAACTTATTTAATGGTTTTGTCCACGAAGCGCCTATGGTGTCCATTTCCAACCTATTTAATGGGTTTTGTCCATGAAACGCCTATGTGTTCATTTCCAACCTATTTAATGGTTTTGTCCACGAAACGCCTATGGTGTCCATTTCCAACCTATTTAATGGGTTTTGTCCACGAAACGCCTATGTGTCCATTTCAAACTTATTTAATGGTTTTGTCCACGAAACGCCTATGTGTCCTTTTCCAACCTATTTAATGGGTTTGTCCACGAAACGCCTATGTGTCCATTTCAAACTTATTTAATGGTTTTGTCCACGAAACGCCTATGTGTCCATTTCCAACCTATTTAATGGGTTTTGTCCACGAAACGCCTATGTGTCCATTTCCAACCTATTTAATGGGTTTTGTCCACGAAACGCCTATGTGTCCATTTCCAACCTATTTAATGGGTTTGTCCACGAAACGCCTATGGTGTCCATTTCCAAACTATTTAATGGTTTTGTCCACGAAGCGCCTATGGTGTCCATTTCCAACCTATTTAATGGGTTTGTCCACGAAACGCCTATGGTGTCCATTTCCAAACTATTTAATGGTTTTGTCCACGAAGCGCCTATGGTGTCCATTTCCAACCTATTTAATGGGTTTGTCCACGAAACGCCTATGGTGTCCATTTCCAACTTATTTAATGGTTTTGTCCACGAAGCGCCTATGGTGTCCATTTCCAACCTATTTAATGGGTTTTGTCCATGAAACGCCTATATGTTCATTTCCAACCTATTTAATGGTTTTGTCCACGAAGCGCCTATGGTGTCCATTTCCAACCTATTTAATGGGTTTTGTCCATGAAACGCCTATGTGTTCATTTCCAACCTATTTAATGGGTTTGTCCACGAAACGCCTATGTGTCCATTTCAAACTTATTTAATGGTTTTGTCCACGAAACGCCTATGGTGTCCATTTCCAACCTATTTAATGGGGTTTGTCCACGAAACGCCTATGTGCCCATATCCAACCTACTTAATGGTTTTGTCCACGAAACGCCTATGTGTCCTTTTCCAACCTATTTAATGGGTTTGTCCACGAAACGCCTATGGTGTCCATTTCCAAACTATTTAATGGTTTTGTCCACGAAGCGCCTATGGTGTCCATTTCCAACCTATTTAATGGGTTTGTCCACGAAACGCCTATGGTGTCCATTTCCAACCTATTTAATGGGTTTTGTCCATGAAACGCCTATGTGTTCATTTCCAACCTATTTAATGGGTTTGTCCACGAAACGCCTATGTGTCCATTTCCAACCTATTTAATGGTTTTGTCCACGAAACGCCTATGTGTCCATTTCCAACCTATTTAATGGGTTTGTCCACGAAACGCCTATGTGTCCATTTCCAACCTATTTAATGGTTTTGTCCACGAAACGCCTATGTGTCCATTTCCAACCTATTTAATGGGGTTTGTCCACGAAACGCCTATGTGTCCTTTTCCAACCTATTTAATGGTTTTGTCCACGAAGCGCCTATGTGTCCATTTCCAACCTATTTAATGGGTTTTGTCCACGAAACGCCTATGTGTCCTTTTCCAACCTATTTAATGGGTTTGTCCACGAAACGCCTATGTGTCCATTTCCAGCCTACTTAATGGTTTTGTCCACAAAACGCCTATGTGTCCTTTTCCAACCTATTTAATGGGTTTGTCCACGAAACGCCTATGTGTCCATTTCCAACCTATTTAATGGGTTTTGTCCACGAAACGCCTATGTGTCCTTTTCCAACCTATTTAATGTGTTTGTCCACGAAACGCCGATGTGTCCTTTTCCAACCTATTTAATGGTTTTGTCCACGAAGCGCCTATGTGTCCATTTCCAACCTATTTAATGGGTTTTGTCCACGAAACGCCTATGTGTCCTTTTCCAACCTATTTAATGGTTTTGTCCACGAAGCGCCTATGTGTCCATTTCCAACCTATTTAATGGGTTTTGTCCACGAAACGCCTATGTGTCCTTTTCCAACCTATTTAATGGGTTTGTCCACGAAACGCCTATGTGTCCATTTCCAGCCTACTTAATGGTTTTGTCCACGAAACGCCTATGTGTCCTTTTCCAACCTATTTAATGGGTTTGTCCACGAAACGCCTATGTGTCCATTTCCAACCTATTTAATGGGTTTTGTCCACGAAACGCCTATGTGTCCTTTTCCAACCTATTTAATGTGTTTGTCCACGAAACGCCGATGTGTCCTTTTCCAACCTATTTAATGGTTTTGTCCACGAAACGCCTATGTGTCCTTTTCCGACCTATTTAATGTGTTTGTCCACGAAACGCCTATAATATCCTTTTCCAACCTATTTAATGGGTTTTGTCCACGAAACGCCTATAATATTCTTTTCCAACCTATTTAATGGGTTTGTCCACGAAACGCCTATAATATCCTTTTCCAACCTATTTAATGGTTTTGTCCACGAAACGCCTATGTGTCCTTTTCCAACCTATTTAATGGGGTTTGTCCACGAAACGCCTATGTGTCCATTTCCAACCTATTTAATGGTTTTGTCCACGAAACGCCTATGTGTACTTTTCCAACCTATTTAATGGTTTTGTCCACGAAACGCCTATGTGTCCTTTTCCAACCTATTTAATGGTTTTGTCCACGAAACGCCTATGTGTCCTTTTCCAACCTATTTAATGGGTTTTGTCCACGAAACGCCTATGTGTCCTTTTCCAACCTATTTAATGGGGTTTGTCCACGAAACGCCTATGTGTCCATTTCCAACCTATTTAATGGTTTTGTCCACGAAACGCCTATGTGTACTTTTCCAACCTATTTAATGGTTTTGTCCACGAAACGCCTATGTGTCCTTTTCCAACCTATTTAATGGTTTTGTCCACGAAACGCCTATGTGTCCTTTTCCAACCTATTTAATGGGTTTTGTCCACGAAACGCCTATGTGTCCATTTCAAACTTATTTAATGGTTTTGTCCACGAAACGCCTATGGTGTCCATTTCCAACCTATTTAATGGGTTTTGTCCACGAAACGCCTATGTGTCCTTTTCCAACCTATTTAATGGGGTTTGTCCACGAAACGCCTATGTGTCCATTTCCAACCTATTTAATGGTTTTGTCCACGAAACGCCTATGTGTACTTTTCCAACCTATTTAATGGTTTTGTCCACGAAACGCCTATGTGTCCTTTTCCAACCTATTTAATGGTTTTGTCCACGAAACGCCTATGTGTCCATTTCCAACCTATTTAATGGGTTTTGTCCACGAAACGCATATGTGTCCTTTTCCAACCTATTTAATGGGTTTTGTCCACGAAACGCCTATGTGTCCATTTCCAACCTATTTAATGGTTTTGTCCACGAAGCGCCTATGTGTCCTTTTCCAACGTATTTAATGGTTTTGTCCACGAAACGCCTATGTGTCCATTTCCAACCTATTTAATGGGTTTTGTCCATGAAACGCCTATGGTGTCCTTTTCCAACCTATTTAATGGTTTTGTCCACGAAACGCCTATGTGTCCTTTTCCAACGTATTTAATGGTTTTGTCCACGAAACGCCTATGTGTCCTTTTCCAACCTATTTAATTTGTTTGTCCACGAAACGCCTATGGTGTCCATTTCAAACCTATTTAATGGGTTTTGTCCACGAAACGCCTATGTGTCCTTTTCCAACCTATTTAATTTGTTTGTCCACGAAACGCCTATGGTGTCCATTTCCAACCTATTTAATGGGTTTGTCCATGAAACGCCTATGTGTCCTTTTCCAACCTATTTAATTTGTTTGTCCACGAAACGCCTATGGTGTCCATTTCCAACCTATTTAATGGGTTTGTCCATGAAACGCCTATGTGTCCATTTCCAACCTATTTAATGGTTTTGTCCACGAAACGCCTATGGTGTCCATTTCCAACCTATTTAATGGTTTTGTCCACGAAACGCCTATGGTGTCCATTTCCAACCTATTTAATGGTTTTGTCCACGAAACGCCTATGGTGTCCATTTCCAACCTATTTAATGGGTTTGTCCACGAAACGCCTATGGTGTCCATTTCCAACCTATTTAATGGTTTTGTCCACGAAGCGCCTATGTGTCCTTTTCCAACCTATTTAATGGGTTTGTCCACGAAACGCCTATGGTGTCCATTTCCAACCTATTTAATGGTTTTGTCCACGAAGCGCCTATGTGTCCTTTTCCAACCTATTTAATGGGTTTGTCCACGAAACGCCTATGTGTCCTTTTCTAACCTATTTAGTGGGTTTTGTCCATGAAACGCCTATGGTGTCCATTTCCAACCTATTTAATGGTTTTGTCCACGAAGCGCCTATGTGTCCTTTTCCAACCTATTTAATGGGTTTGTCCACGAAGCGCCTATGGTGTCAATTTCCAACCTATTTAATGGTTTTGTCCACGAAACGCCTATGGTGTCCATTTCCAACCTATTTAATGGGTTTGTCCACGAAACGCCTATGGTGTCCATTTCCAACCTATTTAATGGTTTTGTCCACGAAGCGCCTATGTGTCCTTTTCCAACCTATTTAATGGGTTTGTCCACGAAACGCCTATGTGTCCTTTTCTAACCTATTTAGTGGGTTTTGTCCACGAAACGCCTATGGTGTCCATTTCCAACCTATTTAATGGGTTTGTCCACGAAGCGCCTATGGTGTCCATTTCCAACCTATTTAATGGGTTTTGTCCATGAAACGCCTATGTGTTCATTTCCAACCTATTTAATGGGTTTGTCCACGAAACGCCTATGTGTCCATTTCCAACCTATTTAATGGTTTTGTCCACGAAACGCCTATGTGTCCATTTCCAACCTATTTAATGGTTTTGTCCACGAAACGCCTATGTGTCCATTTCCAACCTATTTAATGGGTTTGTCCACGAAACGCCTATGTGTCCATTTCCAACCTATTTAATGGTTTTGTCCACGAAACGCCTATGGTGTCCATTTCCAACCTATTTAATGGGTTTGTCCACGAAACGCCTATGTGTCCATTTCCAACCTATTTAATGGGTTTTGTCCACGAAACGCCTATGTGTCCATTTCAAACTTATTTAATGGTTTTGTCCACGAAACGCCTATGTGTCCATTTCCAACCTATTTAATGGGTTTTGTCCACAAAACGCCTATATGTCCATTTCCAACCTATTTAATGGGTTTGTCCACGAAACGCCTATGGTGTCCATTTCCAAACTATTTAATGGTTTTGTCCACGAAGCGCCTATGGTGTCCATTTCCAACCTATTTAATGGGTTTGTCCACGAAACGCCTATGGTGTCCATTTCCAAACTATTTAATGGTTTTGTCCATGAAACGCCTATGTGTCCATTTCCAACTTATTTAATGGTTTTGTCCACGAAGCGCCTATGGTGTCCATTTCCAACCTATTTAATGGGTTTTGTCCATGAAACGCCTATATGTTCATTTCCAACCTATTTAATGGTTTTGTCCACGAAGCGCCTATGGTGTCCATTTCCAACCTATTTAATGGGTTTTGTCCATGAAACGCCTATGTGTTCATTTCCAACCTATTTAATGGGTTTGTCCACGAAACGCCTATGTGTCCATTTCAAACTTATTTAATGGTTTTGTCCACGAAACGCCTATGGTGTCCATTTCCAACCTATTTAATGGGGTTTGTCCACGAAACGCCTATGTGCCCATATCCAACCTACTTAATGGTTTTGTCCACGAAACGCCTATGTGTCCTTTTCCAACCTATTTAATGGGTTTGTCCACGAAACGCCTATGTGTCCTTTTCCAACCTATTTAATGGTTTTCTCCACGAAGCGCCTATGGTGTCCATTTCCAACCTATTTAATGGGTTTGTCCACGAAACGCCTATGGTGTCCATTTCCAACCTATTTAATGGGTTTTGTCCATGAAACGCCTATGTGTTAATTTCCAACCTATTTAATGGGTTTGTCCACGAAACGCCTATGTGTCCTTTTCAAACTTATTTAATGGTTTTTGTCCACGAAACGCATATGATGTCCATTTCCAACCTATTTAATGGGGTTTGTCCACGAAACGCCTATGTGTCCATTTCAAACTTATTTAATGGTTTTGTCCACGAAACGCATATGATGTCCATTTCCAACCTATTTAATGGGGTTTGTCCACGAAACGCCTATGTGTCCTTTTCCAACCTATTTAATGGTTTTGTCCACGAAGCGCCTATGTGTCCATTTCCAACCTATTTAATGGGTTTTGTCCACGAAACGCCTATGTGTCCTTTTCCAACCTATTTAATGGGTTTTGTCCACGAAACGCCTATGTGTCCTTTTCCAACCTATTTAATGTGTTTGTCCACGAAACGCCGATGTGTCCTTTTCCAACCTATTTAATGGTTTTGTCCACGAAACGCCTATGTGTCCTTTTCCAACCTATTTAATGTGTTTGTCCACGAAACGCCGATGTGTCCTTTTCCAACCTATTTAATGGGTTTTGTCCATGAAACGCCTATGTGTCCTTTTCCAACCTATTTAATGGGTTTGTCCACGAAACGCCTGTGTCCATTTCCAACCTATTTAATGGGTTTTGTCCACGAAACGCCTATGTGTCCTTTTCCAACCTATTTAATGGGTTTGTCCACGAAACGCCTATGTGTCCATTTCCAGCCTACTTAATGGTTTTGTCCACGAAACGCCTATGTGTCCTTTTCCAACCTATTTAATGGGTTTGTCCACGAAACGCCTATGTGTCCATTTCCAACCTATTTAATGGGTTTTGTCCACGAAACGCCTATGTGTCCTTTTCCAACCTATTTAATGTGTTTGTCCACGAAACGCCGATGTGTCCTTTTCCAACCTATTTAATGGTTTTGTCCACGAAACGCCTATGTGTCCTTTTCCGACCTATTTAATGTGTTTGTCCACGAAACGCCTATAATATCCTTTTCCAACCTATTTAATGGGTTTTGTCCACGAAACGCCTATAATATTCTTTTCCAACCTATTTAATGGGTTTGTCCACGAAACGCCTATAATATCCTTTTCCAACCTATTTAATGGGTTTTGTCCACGAAAACGCCTATGTGTCCTTTTCCAACCTATTTAATGGTTTTGTCCACGAAACGCCTATGTGTCCTTTTCCAACCTATTTAATGGGTTTTGTCCACGAAACGCCTATGTGTCCTTTTCCAACCTATTTAATGGGGTTTGTCCACGAAACGCCTATGTGTCCATTTCCAACCTATTTAATGGTTTTGTCCACGAAACGCCTATGTGTACTTTTCCAACCTATTTAATGGGTTTTGTCCACGAAATGCCTATGTGTCCATTTCCAACCTATTTAATGGTTTTGTCCACGAAACGCCTATGTGTCCATTTCCAACCTATTTAATGGGTTTTGTCCACGAAACGCCTATGTGTCCATTTCAAACTTATTTAATGGTTTTGTCCACGAAACGCCTATGGTGTCCATTTCCAACCTATTTAATGGGGTTTGTCCACGAAACGCCTATGGTGTCCATTTCCAACCTACTTAATGGTTTTGTCCACGAAACGCCTATGGTGTCCATTTCCAACCTACTTAATGGTTTTGTCCACGAAACGCCTATGTGTCCTTTTCCAACCTATTTAATGGGTTTGTCCACGAAACGCCTATGTGTCCTTTTCCAACCTATTTAATGGGTTTGTCCACGAAACGCCTATGGTGTCCTTCTCCAACCTATTTAATGTGTTTGTCCACGAAACGCCTATAATATTCTTTTCCAACCTATTTAATGGGTTTGTCCACGAAACGCCTATAATATCCTTTTCCAACCTATTTAATGGGTTTTGTCCACGAAACGCCTATGTGTCCTTTTCCAACCTATTTAATGGGTTTGTCCACGAAACGCCTATGTGTCCGTTTCCAACCTATTTAATGGTTTTGTCCACGAAATGCCTATGGTGTCCATTTCCAACCTATTTAATGGTTTTGTCCACGAAACGCCTATGTGTACTTTTCCAACCTATTTAATGGTTTTGTCCACGAAACGCCTATGTGTCCTTTTCCAACCTATTTAATGGTTTTGTCCACGAAACGCCTATGTGTCCTTTTCCAACCTATTTAATGGGTTTTGTCCACGAAACGCCTATGTGTCCTTTTCCAACCTATTTAATGGGTTTTGTCCACGAAACGCCTATGTGTCCTTTTCCAACCTATTTAATGGGTTTTGTCCACGAAACGCCTATGTGTCCATTTCCAACCTATTTAATGGTTTTGTCCACGAAACGCCTATGTGTCCTTTTCCAACCTATTTAATGGGTTTTGTCCACGAAACGCATATGTGTCCTTTTCCAACCTATTTAATGGTTTTGTCCACGAAACGCATATGTGTCCTTTTCCAACCTATTTAATGGGTTTTGTCCACGAAACGCCTATGTGTCCTTTTCCAACCTATTTAATGGGTTTTGTCCACGAAACGCCTATGTGTCCTTTTCCAACCTATTTAATGGTTTTGTCCACGAAGCGCCTATGTGTCCTTTTCCAACCTATTTAATGGTTTTGTCCACGAAACGCCTATGTGTCCTTTTCCAACCTATTTAATGGTTTTGTCCACGAAACGCCTATGGTGTCCTTTTCCAACCTATTTAATGGTTTTGTCCACGAAACGCGTATGTGTCCATTTCCAACCTATTTAATGGTTTTGTCCACGAAGCGCCTATGTGTCCATTTCCAACCTATTTAATGGGTTTGTCCACGAAGCGCCTATGTGTCCATTTCCAACCTATTTAATGGGTTTGTCCACGAAACACCTATGTGTCCATTTACAACCTATTTAATGGTTTTGTCCACGAAACGCCTATGGTGTCCTTTTCCAACCTATTTAATGGTTTTGTCCATGAAACGCGTATGTGTCCATTTCCAACCTATTTAATGGTTTTGTCCACGAAACGCCTATGTGTCCTTTTCCAACCTATTTAATGGTTTTGTCCACGAAACGCCTATGTGTCCATTTCCAACCTATTTAATGGGTTTGTCCACGAAACACCTATGGTGTCCATTTCCAACCTATTTAATGGTTTTGTCCACGAAACGCCTATATGTCCTTTTCCAACCTATTTAATGGTTTTGTCCACGAAACGCCTATGTGTCCATTTCCAACCTATTTAATGGGTTTGTCCACGAAACGCCTATGTGTCCATTTCCAACCTATTTAATGGTTTTGTCCACGAAACGCCTATGTGTCCTTTTCCAACCTATTTAATGGTTTTGTCCACGTAACGCCTATGTGTCCATTTCCAACCTATTTAATGGGTTTGTCCACGAAACACCTATGTGTCCATTTCCAACCTATTTAATGGGTTTGTCCACGAAACACCTATGTGTCCATTTACAACCTATTTAATGGTTTTGTCCACGAAACGCCTATGGTGTCCTTTTCCAACCTATTTAATGGTTTTGTCCATGAAACGCGTATGTATCCATTTCCAACCTATTTAATGGTTTTGTCCACGAAACGCCTATGTGTCCATTTCCAACCTATTTAATGGTTTTGTCCACGAAATGCCTATGTGTCCTTTTCCAACCTATTTAATGGTTTGTCCACGAAACGCCTATGTGTCCATTTCCAACCTATTTAATGGTTTTGTCCACGAAGCGCCTATGTGTCCATTTCCAACCTATTTAATGGTTTTGTCCACGAAATGCCTATGTGTCCTTTTCCAACCTATTTAATGGGTTTTGTCCACGAAACGCCTATGTGTCCTTTTCCAACCTATTTAATGGTTTGTCCACGAAACGCCTATGTGTCCTTTTCCAACCTATTTAATGGTTTTGTCCACGAAACGCCTATGTGTCCTTTTCCAACCTATTTAATGGTTTTGTCCACGAAACGCCTATGTGTCCTTTTCCAACCTATTTAATGGTTTTGTCCACGAAATGCCTATGTGTCCTTTTCCAACCTATTTAATGGTTTTGTCCACGAAACGCCTATGTGTCCTTTTCCAACCTATTTAATGGTTTTGTCCACGAAACGCCTATGTGTCCTTTTCCAACCTATTTAATGGTTTTGTCCACGAAACGCCTATGTGTCCTTTTCCAACCTATTTAATGGGTTTTGTCCACGAAACGCCTATGTGTCCTTTTCCAACCTATTTAATGGTTTTGTCCACGAAACGCCTATGTGTCCTTTTCCAACCTATTTAATGGTTTTGTCCACGAAACGCCTATGTGTCCTTTTCCAACCTATTTAATGGGTTTTGTCCACGAAACGCCTATGTGTCCTTTTCCAACCTATTTAATGGGTTTTGTCCACGAAACGCCTATGTGTCCATTTCCAACCTATTTAATGGTTTTGTCCACGAAACGCCTATGGTGTCCATTTCCAACCTATTTAATGGTTTTGTCCACGAAACGCCTATGTGTCCTTTTCCAACCTATTTAATGGTTTTGTCCACGAAACGCCTATGTGTCCTTTTCCAACCTATTTAATGGGTTTTGTCCACGAAACGCCTATGTGTCCTTTTCCAACCCCTTTAATGGTTTTGTCCACGAAACGCCTATGTGTCCTTTTCCAACCTATTTAATGGGTTTTGTCCACGAAACGCCTATGTGTCCATTTCCAACCTATTTAATGGTTTTGTCCACGAAACGCCTATGTGTCCTTTTCCAACCTATTTAATGGTTTTGTCCACGAAACGCCTATGTGTCCTTTTCCAACCTATTTAATGGGTTTTGTCCACGAAACGCCTATGTGTCCTTTTCCAACCTATTTAATGGTTTTGTCCACGAAACGCCTATGTGTCCTTTTCCAACCTATTTAATGGTTTTGTCCACGAAACGCCTATGTGTCCTTTTCCAACCTATTTAATGGTTTTGTCCACGAAACGCCTATGTGTCCTTTTCCAACCTATTTAATGGGTTTTGTCCACGAAACGCCTATGTGTCCATTTCCAACCTATTTAATGGTTTTGTCCACGAAACGCCTATGGTGTCCATTTCCAACCTATTTAATGGTTTTGTCCACGAAACGCCTATGTGTCCTTTTCCAACCTATTTAATGGGTTTTGTCCACGAAACGCCTATGTGTCCATTTCCAACCTATTTAATGGTTTTGTCCACGAAACGCCTATGGTGTCCATTTCCAACCTATTTAATGGTTTTGTCCACGAAACGCCTATGTGTCCTTTTCCAACCTATTTAATGGTTTTGTCCACGAAACGCCTATGTGTCCTTTTCCAACCTATTTAATGGGTTTTGTCCACGAAACGCCTATGTGTCCATTTCCAACCTATTTAATGGTTTTGTCCACGAAACGCCTATGTGTCCATTTCCAACCTATTTAATGGTTTTGTCCACGAAACGCCTATGTGTCCTTTTCCAACCTATTTAATGGTTTTGTCCACGAAACGCCTATGTGTCCTTTTCCAACCTATTTAATGGGTTTTGTCCACGAAACGCCTATGTGTCCTTTTCCAACCTATTTAATGGGTTTTGTCCACGAAACGCCTATGTGTCCATTTCCAACCTATTTAATGGTTTTGTCCACGAAACGCCTATGGTGTCCATTTCCAACCTATTTAATGGTTTTGTCCACGAAACGCCCTATGTGTCCTTTTCCAACCTATTTAATGGTTTTGTCCACGAAACGCCTATGTGTCCTTTTCCAACCTATTTAATGGGTTTTGTCCACGAAACGCCTATGTGTCCTTTTCCAACCTATTTAATGGTTTTGTCCACGAAACGCCTATGTGTCCTTTTCCAACCTATTTAATGGTTTTGTCCACGAAACGCCTATGTGTCCTTTTCCAACCTATTTAATGAGTTTTGTCCACGAAACGCCTATGTGTCCATTTCCAACCTATTTAATGGTTTTGTCCACGAAACGCCTATGTGTCCTTTTCCAACCTATTTAATGGGTTTTGTCCACGAAACGCCTATGTGTCCTTTTCCAACCTATTTAATGGGTTTTGTCCACGAAACGCCTATGTGTCCATTTCCAACCTATTTAATGGTTTTGTCCACGAAACGCCTATGGTGTCCATTTCCAACCTATTTAATGGGTTTTGTCCACGAAACGCCTATGTGTCCTTTTCCAACCTATTTAATGGTTTTGTCCACGAAACGCCTATGTGTCCTTTTCCAACCTATTTAATGGGTTTTGTCCACGAAACGCCTATGTGTCCTTTTCCAACCTATTTAATGGGTTTTGTCCACGAAACGCCTATGTGTCCATTTCCAACCTATTTAATGGTTTTGTCCACGAAACGCCTATGTGTCCTTTTCCAACCTATTTAATGGGTTTTGTCCACGAAACGCCTATGTGTCCTTTTCCAACCTATTTAATGGGTTTTGTCCACGAAACGCCTATGTGTCCATTTCCAACCTATTTAATGGTTTTGTCCACGAAACGCCTATGGTGTCCATTTCCAACCTATTTAATGGTTTTGTCCACGAAACGCCTATGTGTCCTTTTCCAACCTATTTAATGGTTTTGTCCACGAAACGCCTATGTGTCCTTTTCCAACCTATTTAATGGGTTTTGTCCACGAAACGCCTATGTGTCCTTTTCCAACCTATTTAATGGGTTTTGTCCACGAAACGCCTATGTGTCCTTTTCCAACCTATTTAATGGTTTTGCCCACGAAACGCCTATGTGTCCTTTTCCAACCTATTTAATGGTTTTGTCCACGAAACGCCTATGTGTCATTTTCCAACCTATTTAATGGGTTTTGTCCACGAAACGCCTATGTGTCATTTTCCAACCTATTTAATGGTTTTGTCCACGAAACGCCTATGTGTCCTTTTCCAACCTATTTAATGGTTTTGTCCACGAAACGCCTATGTGTCCTTTTCCAACCTATTTAATGGGTTTTGTCCACGAAACGCCTATGTGTCCTTTTCCAACCTATTTAATGGTTTTGTCCACGAAACGCCTATGTGTCCTTTTCCAACCTATTTAATGGGTTTTGTCCACGAAACGCCTATGTGTCCATTTCCAACCTATTTAATGGTTTTGTCCACGAAACGCCTATGGTGTCCATTTCCAACCTATTTAATGGTTTTGTCCACGAAACGCCTATGTGTCCTTTTCCAACCTATTTAATGGTTTTGTCCACGAAACGCCTATGTGTCCTTTTCCAACCTATTTAATGGGTTTTGTCCACGAAACGCCTATGTGTCCTTTTCCAACCTATTTAATGGTTTTGTCCACGAAACGCCTATGTGTCCTTTTCCAACCTATTTAATGGTTTTGTCCACGAAACGCCTATGTGTCATTTTCCAACCTATTTAATGGGTTTTGTCCACGAAACGCCTATGTGTCCTTTTCCAACCTATTTAATGAGTTTTGTCCACGAAACGCCTATGTGTCCTTTTCCAACCTATTTAATGGTTTTGTCCACGAAACGCCTATGTGTCCTTTTCCAACCTATTTAATGGTTTTGTCCACGAAATGCCTATGTGTCCTTTTCCAACCTATTTAATGGGTTTTGTCCACGAAACGCCTATGTTGTCCATTTCCAACCTATTTAATGGTTTTGTCCACGAAACGCCTATGTGTCCTTTTCCAACCTATTTAATGGTTTTGTCCACGAAATGCCTATGTGTCCTTTTCCAACCTATTTAATGGGTTTTTGTCCACGAAACGCCTATGTGTCCTTTTCCAACCTATTTAATGGTTTTGTCCACGAAACGCCTATGTGTCCTTTTCCAACCTATTTAATGGTTTTGTCCACGAAACGCCTATGTGTCATTTTCCAACCTATTTAATGGGTTTTGTCCACGAAACGCCTATGTGTCCTTTTCCAACCTATTTAATGAGTTTTGTCCACGAAACGCCTATGTGTCCTTTTCCAACCTATTTAATGGTTTTGTCCACGAAACGCCTATGTGTCCTTTTCCAACCTATTTAATGGTTTTGTCCACGAAATGCCTATGTGTCCTTTTCCAACCTATTTAATGGGTTTTGTCCACGAAACGCCTATGGTGTCCATTTCCAACCTATTTAATGGTTTTGTCCACGAAACGCCTATGTGTCCTTTTCCAACCTATTTAATGGTTTTGTCCACGAAACGCCTATGTGTCCTTTTCCAACCTATTTAATGGTTTTGTCCACGAAATGCCTATGTGTCCTTTTCCAACCTATTTAATGGGTTTTGTCCACGAAACGCCTATGGTGTCCATTTCCAACCTATTTAATGGTTTTGTCCACGAAACGCCTATGTGTCCTTTTCCAACCTATTTAATGGTTTTGTCCACGAAACGCATATGTGTCCTTTTCCAACCTATTTAATGGGTTTTGTCCACGAAACGCCTATGGTGTCCATTTCCAACCTATTTAATGGGTTTTGTCCATGAAACGCCTATGTGTCCTTTTCCAACCTATTTAATTTGTTTGTCCACGAAACGCCTATGTGTCCATTTCCAACCTATTTAATGGTTTTGTCCACGAAACGCCTATGTGTCCTTTTCCAACCTATTTAATGGTTTTGTCCACGAAACGCCTATGTGTCCTTTTCCAACCTATTTAATGGGTTTTGTCCACGAAACGCCTATGTGTCCTTTTCCAACCTATTTAATGGTTTTGTCCACGAAACGCCTATGTGTCCTTTTCCAACCTATTTAATGGTTTTGTCCACGAAACGCCTATGTGTCCTTTTCCAACCTATTTAATGGGTTTTGTCCACGAAACGCCTATGTGTCCTTTTCCAACCTATTTAATGGTTTTGTCCACGAAACGCCTATGTGTCCTTTTCCAACCTATTTAATGGGTTTTGTCCACGAAACTCCTATGTGTCCTTTTCCAACCTATTTAATGGGTTTTGTCCACGAAACGCCTATGTGTCCATTTCCAACCTATTTAATGGTTTTGTCCACGAAACGCCTATGGTGTCCATTTCCAACCTATTTAATGGTTTTGTCCACGAAACGCCTATGTGTCCTTTTCCAACCTATTTAATGGTTTTGTCCACGAAACGCCTATGTGTCCTTTTCCAACCTATTTAATGGGTTTTGTCCACGAAACGCCTATGTGTCCTTTTCCAACCTATTTAATGGTTTTGTCCACGAAACGCCTATGTGTCCTTTTCCAACCTATTTAATGGTTTTGTCCACGAAACGCCTATGTGTCATTTTCCAACCTATTTAATGGGTTTTGTCCACGAAACGCCTATGTGTCCTTTTCCAACCTATTTAATGGTTTTGTCCACGAAACGCCTATGTGTCCTTTTCCAACCTATTTAATGGTTTTGTCCACGAAACGCCTATGTGTCCTTTTCCAACCTATTTAATGGTTTTGTCCACGAAACGCATATGTGTCCTTTTCCAACCTATTTAATGGGTTTTGTCCACGAAACGCCTATGGTGTCCATTTCCAACCTATTTAATGGTTTTGTCCACGAAACGCCTATGTGTCCTTTTCCAACCTATTTAATGGTTTTGTCCACGAAATGCCTATGTGTCCTTTTCCAACCTATTTAATGGTTTTGTCCACGAAACGCATATGTGTCCTTTTCCAACCTATTTAATGGGTTTTGTCCACGAAACGCCTATGGTGTCCATTTCCAACCTATTTAATGGGTTTTGTCCATGAAACGCCTATGTGTCCTTTTCCAACCTATTTAATTTGTTTGTCCACGAAACGCCTATGGTGTCCATTTCAAACCTATTTAATGGGTTTTGTCCACGAAACGCCTATGTGTCCATTTCCAACCTATTTAATGGGTTTGTCCATGAAACGCCTATGTGTCCATTTCCAACCTATTTAATGGTTTTGTCCACGAAACGCCTATGTGTCCATTTCCAACCTATTTAATGGTTTTGTCCACGAAACGCCTATGTGTCCATTTCCAACCTATTTAATGGGTTTGTCCACGAAACGCCTATGTGCCCATTTCCAACCTATTTAATGGTTTTGTCCACGAAACGCCTATGTGTCCTTTTCCAACCTATTTAATGGTTTTGTCCACGAAACGCCTATGTGTCCATTTCCAACCTATTTAATGGGTTTGTCCATGAAACGCCTATGGTGTCCATTTCCAACCTATTTAATGGGTTTGTCCACGAAACGCCTATGGTGTCCATTTCCAACCTATTTAATGGTTTTGTCCACGAAACGCCTATGTGTCCTTTTCCAACCTATTTAATGGTTTTGTCCACGAAATGCCTATGTGTCCTTTTCCAACCTATTTAATGGTTTTGTCCACGAAACGCATATGTGTCCTTTTCCAACCTATTTAATGGGTTTTGTCCACGAAACGCCTATGGTGTCCATTTCCAACCTATTTAATTGGTTTTGTCCATGAAACGCCTATGTGTCCTTTTCCAACCTATTTAATTTGTTTGTCCACGAAACGCCTATGGTGTCCATTTCAAACCTATTTAATGGGTTTTGTCCACGAAACGCCTATGCGTCCTTTTCCAACCTATTTAATTTGTTTGTCCACGAAACGCCTATGGTGTCCATTTCCAACCTATTTAATGGGTTTGTCCATGAAACGCCTATGTGTCCTTTTCCAACCTATTTAATTTGTTTGTCCACGAAACGCCTATGGTGTCCATTTCCAACCTATTTAATGGGTTTGTCCATGAAACGCCTATGGTGTCCATTTCCAACCTATTTAATGGGTTTTGTCCACGAAACGCCTATGTGTCCTTTTCCAACCTATTTAATGGGTTTGTCCACGAAGCGCCTATGGTGTCAATTTCCAACCTATTTAATGGTTTTGTCCACGAAACGCCTATGGTGTCCATTTCCAACCTATTTAATGGGTTTGTCCACGAAACGCATATGTGTCCTTTTCCAACCTATTTAATGGGTTTGTCCACGAAACGCATATGTGTCCTTTTCCAACCTATTTAATGGGTTTTGTCCACGAAACGCCTATGGTGTCCATTTCCAACCTATTTAATGGTTTTGTCCACGAAACGCCTATGTGTCCATTTCCAACCTATTTAATGGGTTTGTCCACGAAACGCATATGTGTCCTTTTCCAACCTATTTAATGGGTTTTGTCCACGAAACGCCTATGTGTCCTTTTCCAACCTATTTAATGGGTTTGTCCACGAAACGCATATGTGTCCTTTTCCAACCTATTTAATGGTTTTGTCCACGAAACGCCTATGTGTCCTTTTCCAACCTATTTAATGGGTTTTGTCCACGAAACGCCTATGGTGTCCATTTCCAACCTATTTAATGGTTTTGTCCACGAAACGCCTATGTGTCCATTTCCAACCTATTTAATGGGTTTGTCCACGAAACGTGTAAAAAACTAATTGGACATTTAGTCTGATTCAGCTGTTGCTACTGGAACGGTGGGTCCATTAAAACTCATTCAGTCATCAGTTATTGCTCTCAGTTTATTGTACTCAACATGTAGGAGTAGACATTTCTTAGATGGTAATTGTTGGTTTCTAAACATAAACATAGAAACAATTAATAGATTACAAACACATCTGCAGCTCTTAAACCATACATCTGATATCAACTTTAACAATTCAAATGAATATAACACCAAAGAGAAACTATACATAACTAGAATTCAATATATCATATCAAACACAATCCTTTAAACGAACAATCAGAAAGAAACTTACATTGTCAACAACACAACAATTCCAAACAGACCATGTATGAATGGGGGAGACGGCTTCTTATATACAAGCAAACTGAGACTGAACCATGATTAGTTAATGGCAACAGGTGATCTTATCAGGACTCAATCAGCCAATCAGATCTCAGCAGGATTTTCTACAAAACGCATATGTGTCCTTTTCCAACCTATTTAATGGGTTTTGTCCACGAAACGCCTATGTGTCCTTTTCCAACCTATTTAATGGGTTTGTCCACGAAACGCCTATGTGTCCTTTTCCAACCTATTTAATGGTTTTGTCCACGAAACGCCTATGTGTCCTTTTCCAACCTATTTAATGGTTTTGTCCACGAAGCGCCTATGTGTCCTTTTCCAACCTATTTAATGGGTTTTGTCCACGAAACGCCTATGTGTCCTTTTCCAACCTATTTAATGGGTTTTGTCCACGAAGCGCCTATGTGTCCTTTTCCAACCTATTTAATGGGTTTTGTCCACGAAACGCCTATGTGTCCTTTTCCAACCTATTTAATGGGTTTTGTCCACGAAACGCCTATGTGTCCTTTTCCAACCTATTTAATGGTTTTGTCCACGAAACGCCTATGGTGTCCATTTCCAACCTATTTAATGGGTTTGTCCACGAAACGCCTATGTGTCCTTTTCCAACCTATTTAATGGGTTTTGTCCACGAAACGCCTATGGTGTCCATTTCCAACCTATTTAATGGTTTTGTCCACGAAACGCATATGGTTCCTTTTCCAACCTATTTAATGGTTTTGTCCACGAAACGCCTATGTGTCCTTTTCCAACCTATTTAATGTGTTTGTCCACGAAACGCCTATAATATCCTTTTCCAACCTATTTAATGGGTTTTGTCCACGAAACGCCTATGGTGTCCATTTCCAACCTATTTAATGGGTTTGTCCACGAAACGCCTATGGTGTCCATTTCCAAACTATTTAATGGTTTTGTCCATGAAACGCCTATGTGTCCATTTCCAACTTATTTAATGGTTTTGTCCACGAAGCGCCTATGGTGTCCATTTCCAACCTATTTAATGGGTTTGTCCACGAAACGCCTATGGTGTCCATTTCCAAACTATTTAATGGTTTTGTCCATGAAACGCCTATGTGTCCATTTCCAACTTATTTAATGGTTTTGTCCACGAAGCGCCTATGGTGTCCATTTCCAACCTATTTAATGGGTTTTGTCCATGAAACGCCTATGTGTTCATTTCCAACCTATTTAATGGTTTTGTCCACGAAACGCCTATGGTGTCCATTTCCAACCTATTTAATGGGTTTGTCCACGAAACGCCTATGTGTCCATTTCCAACCTATTTAATGGGTTTTGTCCACGAAACGCCTATGTGTCCATTTCAAACTTATTTAATGGTTTTGTCCACGAAACGCCTATGTGTCCTTTTCCAACCTATTTAATGGGTTTGTCCACGAAACGCCTATGTGTCCATTTC
>JAROOI010000303.1:0-45825 GCA_030578255.1 Tiaroga cobitis
TACTCTATCTCTACTGTGCTCAACTGTACTGTACTGTACTCCACTGTAATCTACCTCTACTGTACTCCACTGTACTCTACCTCTACTGTGCTCCACTATACTCTACCTCTACTGTGCTCCACTGTACTCTACCTCTACTGTCCTCCACGGTACTCTACCTCTACTGTGCTCCACTGTACTCTCTCTCTACTGTACTCTACCTCTACTGTACTCTACTGTACTCCACCTCTAATGTGCTCCACTGTACTACCTCTACTGTACTCTACCTCTACTGTACTCCACTGTACTCTACCTCTAATGTGCTCCACTGTACTCTATCTCTACTGTGCTCCACTGTACTCTATTTCTACTCTGCTCCACTGTACTCTATCTCTACTGTACTCCACTGTACTCTATCTCTACTGTACTTCACTGTCCTTTATGTCTACTGTGCTCCTCTGTACTGTATTTCTACTGTGCTCCACTGTACTCTATCTCTACTGTACTCCACTGTACTCTATCTCTACTGTACTTCACTGTCCTTTATCTCTAATGTACTCCACTGTACTCTACCTCTATTGTGCTCCATTGTACTCTATCTCTACTGTACTCTACTGTACTATATCTCTACTGTACTTCACTGTCCTCTATCTCTACTGTACTCCACTGTACTCTACCTCTAATGTGCTCCACTGTACTCTATCTCTACTGTACTCTACTGTACTCTACTCTATTGTACTCCACTGTACTCTATCTCTACTGTACTCCACTGTACTCTACCTCTACTGTACTCTACTGTTCTCTACCTCTACTGTGCTCTACTGTACTCTACTCTACTGTACTCCACTGTACTCTATCTCTACTGTGATCCACTCTACTCTACCTCTACTATACTCCACTGTACTCTACCTCTACTGTACTCCACTGTACTCTATCTCTACTGTACTCCACTGTACTCTACCTCTACTGTACTCCACTGTACTCTATCTCTACTGTGCTCAACTGTACTGTACTGTACTCCACTGTACTCCACCTCTACTGTGCTCCACTGTACCCTACATCTACTGTGCTCCACTGTACTCTACCTCTACTGTGCTCCACTGTACTCTACCTCTACTGTACTCCACTGTACTCTATCTCTACTGTGCTCCACTGTACTCTACCTCTACTGTGCTCAACTGTACTCTACTGTACTCCACTGTACTCTACCTCTACTGTACTCTACTCTACTGTACTCCACTGTACTCTATCTCTACTGTGATCCACTGTACTCTACTTCTACTGTACTCCACTGTAATCTATCTCTACTGTGATCCACTGTACTCTATCTCTACTGTGCTCCACTGTACTCTACCTCTACTGTGCTCCACTGTACTCTATCTCTACTGTGCTCCACTGTATCCTACCTCTACTGTACTCCACTGTACTCTATCTCTACTGTGCTCCACTGTACTCTACCTCTACTGTACTCCACTGTACTCTATCTCTACTGTACTCCACTGTACTCTACCTCTACTGTACTCCACTGTACTCTATTTCTACTGTGCTCAACTGTACTGTACTGTACTCCACTGTAATCTACCTCTACTGTACTCCACTGTACTCTACCTCTACTGTGCTCCACTATACTCTACCTCTACTGTGCTCCACTGTACTCTACCTCTACTGTCCTCCACTGTACTCTACCTCTACTGTGCTCCACTGTACTCTCTCTCTACTGTACTCTACCTCTACTGTACTCTACTGTACTCCACCTCTAATGTGCTCCACTGTACTCTACCTCTACTGTACTCTACCTCTACTGTACTCCACTGTACTCTACCTCTAATGTGCTCCACTGTACTCTATCTCTACTGTGCTCCAATGTACTCTATTTCTACTCTGCTCCACTGTACTCTATCTCTACTGTACTCCACTGTACTCTATCTCTACTGTACTTCACTGTCCTTTATCTCTACTGTGCTCCACTGTACTCTATTTCTACTGTGCTCCACTGTACTCTATCTCTACTGTACTCCACTGTACTCTATCTCTACTGTACTTCACTGTCCTTTATCTCTAATGTACTCCACTGTACTCTACCTCTATTGTGCTCCATTGTACTCTATCTCTACTGTACTCTACTGTACTATATCTCTACTGTACTTCACTGTCCTCTATCTCTACTGTACTCCACTGTACTCTACCTCTAATGTGCTCCACTGTACTCTATCTCTACTGTACTCTACTGTACTCTACTCTATTGTACTCCACTGTACTCTATCTCTACTGTACTCCACTGTACTCTACCTCTACTGTACTCTACTGTTCTCTACCTCTACTGTGCTCTACTGTACTCTACTCTACTGTACTCCACTGTACTCTATCTCTACTGTGATCCACTCTACTCTACCTCTACTGTACTCCACTGTACTCTATCTCTACTGTGCTCCACTGTACTCTATCTCTACTGTGCTCCACTGTACTCTATCTCTACTGTGCTCCACTCTACTCTACCTCTACTGTGCTCCACTGTATCCTACCTCTACTGTGCTCTACTGTACTCTATCTCTACTGTGCTCCACTGTACTCTACCTCTACTGTACTCCACTATACTCTAACTCTACTATACTCCTGTACTCTATCTCTACTGTGCTCCACTGTACTCTATTTCTACTGTGCTCCACTGTACTCTATCTCTACTGTACTCCACTGTACTCTATTTCTACTGCACTTCACTGTCCTCTATCTCTACTGTACTCCACTGTACTCTACCTCTATTGTGCTCCACTGTACTCTATATCTACTGTACTCTACTGTACTCTATCTCTACTGTACTCCACTGTACTCTATCTCTACTGTACTCCACTGTACTCTACCTCTACTGTACTCTACTGTACTCTATCTCTACTGTACTCCACTGTACTCTATCTCTACTGTACTCCACTGTACTCTACCTCTACTGTACTCTACTGTTCTCTACCTCTACTCGGCTCTACTGTACTCTACTCTACTGTACTCCACTGTACTCTATCTCTACTGTGATCCACTGTACTCTACTTCTACTGTACTCCACTGTAATCTATCTCCACTGTGATCCACTGTACTCTATCTCTACTGTGCTCCACTGTACTCTACCTCTACTGTGCTCCACTGTACTCTATCTCTACTGTGCTCCACTGTATCCTACCTCTACTGTACTCCACTGTACTCTATCTCTACTGTGCTCCACTGTACTCTATCTCTACTGTACTCCACTGTACTCTACCTCTACTGTGCTCTACTGTTCTCTACCTCTACTGTGCTCTACTGTACTCCACCTCTACTGTGCTCCACTGTACCCTACCTCTACTGTGCTCAACTGTACTCTACCTCTACTGTGCTCCACTGTACTCTACCTCTACTGTACTCCACTGTACTCTATCTCTACTGTGCTCCACTGTACTCTACCTCTACTGTGCTCAACTGTACTCTACTGTACTCCACTGTACTCTACCTCTACTGTACTCTACTCTACTGTACTCCACTGTACTCTATCTCTACTGTGATCCACTGTACTCTACTTCTACTGTACTCCACTGTAATCTATCTCTACTGTGATCCACTGTACTCTATCTCTACTGTGCTCCACTGTACTCTACCTCTACTGTGCTCCACTGTACTCTATCTCTACTGTGCTCCACTGTATCCTACCTCTACTGTACTCCACTGTACTTTATCTCTACTGTGCTCCACTGTACTCTACCTCTACTGTACTCCACTGTACTCTATCTCTACTGTACTCCACTGTACTCTACCTCTACTGTACTCCACTGTACTCTATCTCTACTGTGCTCAACTGTACTGTACTGTACTCCACTGTAATCTACCTCTACTGTACTCCACTGTACTCTACCTCTACTGTGCTCCACTATACTCTACCTCTACTGTGCTCCACTGTACTCTACCTCTACTGTCCTCCACTGTACTCTACCTCTACTGTGCTCCACTGTACTCTCTCTCTACTGTACTCTACCTCTACTGTACTCTACTGTACTCCACCTCTAATGTGCTCCACTGTACTCTACCTCTACTGTACTCTACCTCTACTGTACTCCACTGTACTCTACCTCTAATGTGCTCCACTGTACTCTATCTCTACTGTGCTCCACTGTACTCTATTTCTACTGTGCTCCACTGTACTCTATCTCTACTGTACTCCACTGTACTCTATCTCTACTGTACTTCACTGTCCTTTATCTCTAATGTACTCCACTGTACTCTACCTCTATTGTGCTCCATTGTACTCTATCTCTACTGTACTCTACTGTACTCTATCTCTACTTTACTCCACTGTACTCTATCTCTACTGTACTCCACTGTACTCTACCTCTACTTTGCTCCACTGTACACTCTCTCTACTGTACTCTACCTCTACTGTACTCTACTGTGCTCCACTGTACTCCACTGTAGTCTACCTCTACTGTGCTCCACTGTACTCTACCTCTACTGTGCTCCACTATACTCTACCTCTACTGTGCTCCACTGTACTCTACCTCTACTGTCCTCCACTGTACTCTACCTCTACTGTGCTCCACTGTACTCTCTCTCTACTGTACTCTACCTCTACTGTACTCTACTGTACTCCACCTCTAATGTGCTCCACTGTACTCTACCTCTACTGTACTCTACCTCTACTGTACTCCACTGTACTCTACCTCTAATGTGCTCCATTGTACTCTATCTCTACTGTGCTCCACTGTACTCTATTTCTACTGTGCTCCACTGTACTCTATCTCTACTGTACTCCACTGTACTCTATCTCTACTGTACTTCACTGTCCTTTATCTCTAATGTACTCCACTGTACTCTACCTCTATTGTGCTCCATTGTACTCTATCTCTACTGTACTCTACTGTACTCTATCTCTACTTTACTCCACTGTACTCTATCTCTACTGTACTCCACTGTACTCTACCTCTACTGTGCTCCACTGTACTCTACCTCTACCGTACTCCACTGTACTCTACCTCTACTGTACTCTACTGTTCTCTACCTCTACTGTGCTCCACTGTACTCTACCTCTACTGTGCTCCACTGTACTCTATCTCTACTGTGCTCCACTCTACTCTACCTCTACTGTGCTCCACTGTATCCTACCTCTACTGTACTCCACTGTACTCTATCTCTACTGTGCTCCACTGTACTCTATCTCTACTGTACTCCACTGTACTCTACCTCTACTGTGCTCTACTGTTCTCTACCTCTACTGTGCTCTACTGTACTCCACCTCTACTGTTCTCCACTGTACCCTACCTCTATTGTGCTCCACTGTACTCTACCTCTACTGTGCTCCACTGTACTCTACCTCTACTGTACTCCACTGTATTCTATCTCTACTGTGCTCCACTGTACTCTACCTCTACTGTGCTCAACTGTACTCTAGTGTACTCCACTGTACTCTACCTCTACTGTACTCCACTGTACTCTATCTCTACTGTACTCCACTGTACTCTACCTCTACTGTACTCCACTGTACTCTATCTCTACTGTGCTCCACTGTACTCTACCTCTACTGTGCCCAACTTTACTGTACTCTACTCCACTGTACTCTACCCTACCTCTACTGTACTCCACTGTACTCTACCTCTACTGTACTCCACTGTACTCTACCTCTACTGTACTCAACTGTACTCTATCTCTACTGTGCTCCACTGTACACTACCTCTACTGTACTCGACTGTACTCTATCTCTATTGTACTCCACTGTACTCTACCTATACTGTACTCTACTGTTCTCTACCTCTACTGTACTCCGCTGTACTCTATCTCTACTGTGATCCACTGTACTCTACCTCTACTGTACTCCACTGTACTCTATCTCTACTGTGCTCCACTGTACTCTACCTCTACTGTGCTCAACTGTACTCTACTGTACTCCACTGTACTCTACCTCTACTGTACTCTACTCTACTGTACTCCACTGTACTCTATCTCTACTGTGATCCACTGTACTCTACTTCTACTGTACTCCACTGTAATCTATCTCTACTGTGATCCACTGTACTCTATCTCTACTGTGCTCCACTGTACTCTACCTCTACTGTGCTCCACTGTCCCCTATCTCTACTGTGCTCCACTGTATCCTACCTCTACTGTACTCCACTGTACTCTATCTCTACTGTGCTCCACTGTACTCTATCTCTACTGTACTCCACTGTACTCTACCTCTACTGTACTCCACTGTACTCTATCTCTACTGTGCTCAACTGTACTGTACTGTACTCCACTGTAATCTACCTCTACTGTACTCCACTGTACTCTACCTCTACTGTGCTCCACTATACTCTACCTCTACTGTGCTCCACTGTACTCTACCTCTACTGTCCTCCACTGTACTCTACCTCTACTGTGCTCCACTGTACTCTCTCTCTACTGTACTCTACCTCTACTGTACTCCACTGTACTCTACCTCTAATGTGCTCCACTGTACTCTATCTCTACTGTGCTCCACTGTACTCTATTTCTACTGTGCTCCACTGTACTCTATCTCTACTGTGCTCCACTGTATCCTACCTCTACTGTACTCCACTGTACTCTATCTCTACTGTACTCCACTGTACTCTATCTCTACTGTACTCCACTGTACTCTACCTCTACTGTACTCCACTGTACTCTATCTCTACTGTGCTCAACTGTACTGTACTGTACTCCACTGTAATCTACCTCTACTGTACTCCACTGTACTCTACCTCTACTGTGCTCCACTATACTCTACCTCTACTGTGCTCCACTGTACTCTACCTCTACTGTCCTCCACTGTACTCTACCTCTACTGTGCTCCACTGTACTCTCTCTCTACTGTACTCTACCTCTACTGTACTCCACTGTACTCTACCTCTAATGTGCTCCACTGTACTCTATCTCTACTGTGCTCCACTGTACTCTATTTCTACTGTGCTCCACTGTACTCTACCTCTACTGTACTCCACTGTACTCTATCTCTACTGTGCTCCACTGTACTCTACCTCTACTGTGCTCAACTGTACTCTACTGTACTCCACTGTACTCTACCTCTACTGTACTCTACTCTACTGTACTCCACTGTACTCTATCTCTACTGTGATCCACTGTACTCTACTTCTACTGTACTCCACTGTAATCTATCTCTACTGTGATCCACTGTACTCTATCTCTACTGTGCTCCACTGTACTCTACCTCTACTGTGCTCCACTGTACTCTATCTCTACTGTGCTCCACTGTATCCTACCTCTACTGTACTCCACTGTACTTTATCTCTACTGTGCTCCACTGTACTCTACCTCTACTGTACTCCACTGTACTCTATCTCTACTGTACTCCACTGTACTCTACCTCTACTGTACTCCACTGTACTCTATCTCTACTGTGCTCAACTGTACTGTACTGTACTCCACTGTAATCTACCTCTACTGTACTCCACTGTACTCTACCTCTACTGTGCTCCACTGTACTCTATCTCTACTGTGCTCAACTGTACTGTACTGTACTCCACTGTAATCTACCTCTACTGTACTCCACTGTACTCTACCTCTACTGTGCTCCACTATACTCTACCTCTACTGTGCTCCACTGTACTCTACCTCTACTGTCCTCCACTGTACTCTACCTCTACTGTGCTCCACTGTACTCTCTCTCTACTGTACTCTACCTCTACTGTACTCTACTGTACTCCACCTCTAATGTGCTCCACTGTACTCTACCTCTACTGTACTCTACCTCTACTGTACTCCACTGTACTCTACCTCTAATGTGCTCCACTGTACTCTATCTCTACTGTGCTCCACTGTACTCTATTTCTACTGTGCTCCACTGTACTCTATCTCTACTGTACTCCACTGTACTCTATCTCTACTGTACTTCACTGTCCTTTATCTCTAATGTACTCCACTGTACTCTACCTCTATTGTGCTCCATTGTACTCTATCTCTACTGTACTCTACTGTACTCTATCTCTACTTTACTCCACTGTACTCTATCTCTACTGTACTCCACTGTACTCTACCTCTACTTTGCTCCACTGTACACTCTCTCTACTGTACTCTACCTCTACTGTACTCTACTGTGCTCCACTGTACTCCACTGTAGTCTACCTCTACTGTGCTCCACTGTACTCTACCTCTACTGTGCTCCACTATACTCTACCTCTACTGTGCTCCACTGTACTCTACCTCTACTGTCCTCCACTGTACTCTACCTCTACTGTGCTCCACTGTACTCTCTCTCTACTGTACTCTACCTCTACTGTACTCTACTGTACTCCACCTCTAATGTGCTCCACTGTACTCTACCTCTACTGTACTCTACCTCTACTGTACTCCACTGTACTCTACCTCTAATGTGCTCCATTGTACTCTATCTCTACTGTGCTCCACTGTACTCTATTTCTACTGTGCTCCACTGTACTCTATCTCTACTGTACTCCACTGTACTCTATCTCTACTGTACTTCACTGTCCTTTATCTCTAATGTACTCCACTGTACTCTACCTCTATTGTGCTCCATTGTACTCTATCTCTACTGTACTCTACTGTACTCTATCTCTACTTTACTCCACTGTACTCTATCTCTACTGTACTCCACTGTACTCTACCTCTACTGTGCTCCACTGTACTCTACCTCTACCGTACTCCACTGTACTCTACCTCTACTGTACTCTACTGTTCTCTACCTCTACTGTGCTCCACTGTACTCTACCTCTACTGTGCTCCACTGTACTCTATCTCTACTGTGCTCCACTCTACTCTACCTCTACTGTGCTCCACTGTATCCTACCTCTACTGTACTCCACTGTACTCTATCTCTACTGTGCTCCACTGTACTCTATCTCTACTGTACTCCACTGTACTCTACCTCTACTGTGCTCTACTGTTCTCTACCTCTACTGTGCTCTACTGTACTCCACCTCTACTGTTCTCCACTGTACCCTACCTCTATTGTGCTCCACTGTACTCTACCTCTACTGTGCTCCACTGTACTCTACCTCTACTGTACTCCACTGTATTCTATCTCTACTGTGCTCCACTGTACTCTACCTCTACTGTGCTCTACTGTTCTCTACCTCTACTGTGCTCTACTGTACTCCACCTCTACTGTTCTCCACTGTACCCTACCTCTATTGTGCTCCACTGTACTCTACCTCTACTGTGCTCCACTGTACTCTACCTCTACTGTACTCCACTGTACTCTACCTCTACTGTACTCCACTGTACTCTATCTCTACTGTGCTCAACTGTACTGTACTGTACTCCACTGTACTCCACCTCTACTGTGCTCCACTGTACCCTACATCTACTGTGCTCCACTGTACTCTACCTCTACTGTGCTCCACTGTACTCTACCTCTACTGTACTCCACTGTACTCTATCTCTACTGTGCTCCACTGTACTCTACCTCTACTGTGCTCAACTGTACTCTACTGTACTCCACTGTACTCTACCTCTACTGTACTCTACTCTACTGTACTCCACTGTACTCTATCTCTACTGTGATCCACTGTACTCTACTTCTACTGTACTCCACTGTAATCTATCTCTACTGTGATCCACTGTACTCTATCTCTACTGTGCTCCACTGTACTCTACCTCTACTGTGCTCCACTGTACTCTATCTCTACTGTGCTCCACTGTATCCTACCTCTACTGTACTCCACTGTACTCTATCTCTACTGTGCTCCACTGTACTCTACCTCTACTGTACTCCACTGTACTCTATCTCTACTGTACTCCACTGTACTCTACCTCTACTGTACTCCACTGTACTCTATTTCTACTGTGCTCAACTGTACTGTACTGTACTCCACTGTAATCTACCTCTACTGTACTCCACTGTACTCTACCTCTACTGTGCTCCACTATACTCTACCTCTACTGTGCTCCACTGTACTCTACCTCTACTGTCCTCCACTGTACTCTACCTCTACTGTGCTCCACTGTACTCTCTCTCTACTGTACTCTACCTCTACTGTACTCTACTGTACTCCACCTCTAATGTGCTCCACTGTACTCTACCTCTACTGTACTCTACCTCTACTGTACTCCACTGTACTCTACCTCTAATGTGCTCCACTGTACTCTATCTCTACTGTGCTCCAATGTACTCTATTTCTACTCTGCTCCACTGTACTCTATCTCTACTGTACTCCACTGTACTCTATCTCTACTGTACTTCACTGTCCTTTATCTCTACTGTGCTCCACTGTACTCTATTTCTACTGTGCTCCACTGTACTCTATCTCTACTGTACTCCACTGTACTCTATCTCTACTGTACTTCACTGTCCTTTATCTCTAATGTACTCCACTGTACTCTACCTCTATTGTGCTCCATTGTACTCTATCTCTACTGTACTCTACTGTACTATATCTCTACTGTACTTCACTGTCCTCTATCTCTACTGTACTCCACTGTACTCTACCTCTAATGTGCTCCACTGTACTCTATCTCTACTGTACTCTACTGTACTCTACTCTATTGTACTCCACTGTACTCTATCTCTACTGTACTCCACTGTACTCTACCTCTACTGTACTCTACTGTTCTCTACCTCTACTGTGCTCTACTGTACTCTACTCTACTGTACTCCACTGTACTCTATCTCTACTGTGATCCACTCTACTCTACCTCTACTGTACTCCACTGTACTCTATCTCTACTGTGCTCCACTGTACTCTATCTCTACTGTGCTCCACTGTACTCTATCTCTACTGTGCTCCACTCTACTCTACCTCTACTGTGCTCCACTGTATCCTACCTCTACTGTGCTCTACTGTACTCTATCTCTACTGTGCTCCACTGTACTCTACCTCTACTGTACTCCACTATACTCTAACTCTACTATACTCCTGTACTCTATCTCTACTGTGCTCCACTGTACTCTATTTCTACTGTGCTCCACTGTACTCTATCTCTACTGTACTCCACTGTACTCTATTTCTACTGCACTTCACTGTCCTCTATCTCTACTGTACTCCACTGTACTCTACCTCTATTGTGCTCCACTGTACTCTATATCTACTGTACTCTACTGTACTCTATCTCTACTGTACTCCACTGTACTCTATCTCTACTGTACTCCACTGTACTCTACCTCTACTGTACTCTACTGTACTCTATCTCTACTGTACTCCACTGTACTCTATCTCTACTGTACTCCACTGTACTCTACCTCTACTGTACTCTACTGTTCTCTACCTCTACTCGGCTCTACTGTACTCTACTCTACTGTACTCCACTGTACTCTATCTCTACTGTGATCCACTGTACTCTACTTCTACTGTACTCCACTGTAATCTATCTCCACTGTGATCCACTGTACTCTATCTCTACTGTGCTCCACTGTACTCTACCTCTACTGTGCTCCACTGTACTCTATCTCTACTGTGCTCCACTGTATCCTACCTCTACTGTACTCCACTGTACTCTATCTCTACTGTGCTCCACTGTACTCTATCTCTACTGTACTCCACTGTACTCTACCTCTACTGTGCTCTACTGTTC
Source organism: Tiaroga cobitis (assembly GCA_030578255.1). Classification (NCBI taxonomy): domain Eukaryota; kingdom Metazoa; phylum Chordata; class Actinopteri; order Cypriniformes; family Leuciscidae; genus Tiaroga; species Tiaroga cobitis. Next base: position 11,476 of record JAROOI010000303.1, read on the forward strand.
TCTACCTCTACTGTGCTCTACTGTACTCCACCTCTACTGTGCTCCACTGTACCCTACCTCTACTGTGCTCAACTGTACTCTACCTCTACTGTGCTCCACTGTACTCTACCTCTACTGTACTCCACTGTACTCTATCTCTACTGTGCTCCACTGTACTCTACCTCTACTGTGCTCAACTGTACTCTACTGTACTCCACTGTACTCTACCTCTACTGTACTCTACTCTACTGTACTCCACTGTACTCTATCTCTACTGTGATCCACTGTACTCTACTTCTACTGTACTCCACTGTAATCTATCTCTACTGTGATCCACTGTACTCTATCTCTACTGTGCTCCACTGTACTCTACCTCTACTGTGCTCCACTGTACTCTATCTCTACTGTGCTCCACTGTATCCTACCTCTACTGTACTCCACTGTACTTTATCTCTACTGTGCTCCACTGTACTCTACCTCTACTGTACTCCACTGTACTCTATCTCTACTGTACTCCACTGTACTCTACCTCTACTGTACTCCACTGTACTCTATCTCTACTGTGCTCAACTGTACTGTACTGTACTCCACTGTAATCTACCTCTACTGTACTCCACTGTACTCTACCTCTACTGTGCTCCACTATACTCTACCTCTACTGTGCTCCACTGTACTCTACCTCTACTGTCCTCCACTGTACTCTACCTCTACTGTGCTCCACTGTACTCTCTCTCTACTGTACTCTACCTCTACTGTACTCTACTGTACTCCACCTCTAATGTGCTCCACTGTACTCTACCTCTACTGTACTCTACCTCTACTGTACTCCACTGTACTCTACCTCTAATGTGCTCCACTGTACTCTATCTCTACTGTGCTCCACTGTACTCTATTTCTACTGTGCTCCACTGTACTCTATCTCTACTGTACTCCACTGTACTCTATCTCTACTGTACTTCACTGTCCTTTATCTCTAATGTACTCCACTGTACTCTACCTCTATTGTGCTCCATTGTACTCTATCTCTACTGTACTCTACTGTACTCTATCTCTACTTTACTCCACTGTACTCTATCTCTACTGTACTCCACTGTACTCTACCTCTACTTTGCTCCACTGTACACTCTCTCTACTGTACTCTACCTCTACTGTACTCTACTGTGCTCCACTGTACTCCACTGTAGTCTACCTCTACTGTACTCTACTGTACTCTATCTCTACTTTACTCCACTGTACTCTATCTCTACTGTACTCCACTGTACTCTACCTCTACTTTGCTCCACTGTACACTCTCTCTACTGTACTCTACCTCTACTGTACTCTACTGTGCTCCACTGTACTCCACTGTAGTCTACCTCTACTGTGCTCCACTGTACTCTACCTCTACTGTGCTCCACTATACTCTACCTCTACTGTGCTCCACTGTACTCTACCTCTACTGTCCTCCACTGTACTCTACCTCTACTGTGCTCCACTGTACTCTCTCTCTACTGTACTCTACCTCTACTGTACTCTACTGTACTCCACCTCTAATGTGCTCCACTGTACTCTACCTCTACTGTACTCTACCTCTACTGTACTCCACTGTACTCTACCTCTAATGTGCTCCATTGTACTCTATCTCTACTGTGCTCCACTGTACTCTATTTCTACTGTGCTCCACTGTACTCTATCTCTACTGTACTCCACTGTACTCTATCTCTACTGTACTTCACTGTCCTTTATCTCTAATGTACTCCACTGTACTCTACCTCTATTGTGCTCCATTGTACTCTATCTCTACTGTACTCTACTGTACTCTATCTCTACTTTACTCCACTGTACTCTATCTCTACTGTACTCCACTGTACTCTACCTCTACTGTGCTCCACTGTACTCTACCTCTACCGTACTCCACTGTACTCTACCTCTACTGTACTCTACTGTTCTCTACCTCTACTGTGCTCCACTGTACTCTACCTCTACTGTGCTCCACTGTACTCTATCTCTACTGTGCTCCACTCTACTCTACCTCTACTGTGCTCCACTGTATCCTACCTCTACTGTACTCCACTGTACTCTATCTCTACTGTGCTCCACTGTACTCTATCTCTACTGTACTCCACTGTACTCTACCTCTACTGTGCTCTACTGTTCTCTACCTCTACTGTGCTCTACTGTACTCCACCTCTACTGTTCTCCACTGTACCCTACCTCTATTGTGCTCCACTGTACTCTACCTCTACTGTGCTCCACTGTACTCTACCTCTACTGTACTCCACTGTATTCTATCTCTACTGTGCTCCACTGTACTCTACCTCTACTGTGCTCAACTGTACTCTAGTGTACTCCACTGTACTCTACCTCTACTGTACTCCACTGTACTCTATCTCTACTGTACTCCACTGTACTCTACCTCTACTGTACTCCACTGTACTCTATCTCTACTGTGCTCCACTGTACTCTACCTCTACTGTGCCCAACTTTACTGTACTCTACTCCACTGTACTCTACCCTACCTCTACTGTACTCCACTGTACTCTACCTCTACTGTACTCCACTGTACTCTACCTCTACTGTACTCAACTGTACTCTATCTCTACTGTGCTCCACTGTACACTACCTCTACTGTACTCGACTGTACTCTATCTCTATTGTACTCCACTGTACTCTACCTATACTGTACTCTACTGTTCTCTACCTCTACTGTACTCCGCTGTACTCTATCTCTACTGTGATCCACTGTACTCTACCTCTACTGTACTCCACTGTACTCTATCTCTACTGTGCTCCACTGTACTCTACCTCTACTGTGCTCAACTGTACTCTACTGTACTCCACTGTACTCTACCTCTACTGTACTCTACTCTACTGTACTCCACTGTACTCTATCTCTACTGTGATCCACTGTACTCTACTTCTACTGTACTCCACTGTAATCTATCTCTACTGTGATCCACTGTACTCTATCTCTACTGTGCTCCACTGTACTCTACCTCTACTGTGCTCCACTGTCCCCTATCTCTACTGTGCTCCACTGTATCCTACCTCTACTGTACTCCACTGTACTCTATCTCTACTGTGCTCCACTGTACTCTATCTCTACTGTACTCCACTGTACTCTACCTCTACTGTACTCCACTGTACTCTATCTCTACTGTGCTCAACTGTACTGTACTGTACTCCACTGTAATCTACCTCTACTGTACTCCACTGTACTCTACCTCTACTGTGCTCCACTATACTCTACCTCTACTGTGCTCCACTGTACTCTACCTCTACTGTCCTCCACTGTACTCTACCTCTACTGTGCTCCACTGTACTCTCTCTCTACTGTACTCTACCTCTACTGTACTCCACTGTACTCTACCTCTAATGTGCTCCACTGTACTCTATCTCTACTGTGCTCCACTGTACTCTATTTCTACTGTGCTCCACTGTACTCTATCTCTACTGTGCTCCACTGTATCCTACCTCTACTGTACTCCACTGTACTCTATCTCTACTGTACTCCACTGTACTCTATCTCTACTGTACTCCACTGTACTCTACCTCTACTGTACTCCACTGTACTCTATCTCTACTGTGCTCAACTGTACTGTACTGTACTCCACTGTAATCTACCTCTACTGTACTCCACTGTACTCTACCTCTACTGTGCTCCACTATACTCTACCTCTACTGTGCTCCACTGTACTCTACCTCTACTGTCCTCCACTGTACTCTACCTCTACTGTGCTCCACTGTACTCTCTCTCTACTGTACTCTACCTCTACTGTACTCCACTGTACTCTACCTCTAATGTGCTCCACTGTACTCTATCTCTACTGTGCTCCACTGTACTCTATTTCTACTGTGCTCCACTGTACTCTACCTCTACTGTACTCCACTGTACTCTATCTCTACTGTGCTCCACTGTACTCTACCTCTACTGTGCTCAACTGTACTCTACTGTACTCCACTGTACTCTACCTCTACTGTACTCTACTCTACTGTACTCCACTGTACTCTATCTCTACTGTGATCCACTGTACTCTACTTCTACTGTACTCCACTGTAATCTATCTCTACTGTGATCCACTGTACTCTATCTCTACTGTGCTCCACTGTACTCTACCTCTACTGTGCTCCACTGTACTCTATCTCTACTGTGCTCCACTGTATCCTACCTCTACTGTACTCCACTGTACTTTATCTCTACTGTGCTCCACTGTACTCTACCTCTACTGTACTCCACTGTACTCTATCTCTACTGTACTCCACTGTACTCTACCTCTACTGTACTCCACTGTACTCTATCTCTACTGTGCTCAACTGTACTGTACTGTACTCCACTGTAATCTACCTCTACTGTACTCCACTGTACTCTACCTCTACTGTGCTCCACTGTACTCTATCTCTACTGTGCTCAACTGTACTGTACTGTACTCCACTGTAATCTACCTCTACTGTACTCCACTGTACTCTACCTCTACTGTGCTCCACTATACTCTACCTCTACTGTGCTCCACTGTACTCTACCTCTACTGTCCTCCACTGTACTCTACCTCTACTGTGCTCCACTGTACTCTCTCTCTACTGTACTCTACCTCTACTGTACTCTACTGTACTCCACCTCTAATGTGCTCCACTGTACTCTACCTCTACTGTACTCTACCTCTACTGTACTCCACTGTACTCTACCTCTAATGTGCTCCACTGTACTCTATCTCTACTGTGCTCCACTGTACTCTATTTCTACTGTGCTCCACTGTACTCTATCTCTACTGTACTCCACTGTACTCTATCTCTACTGTACTTCACTGTCCTTTATCTCTAATGTACTCCACTGTACTCTACCTCTATTGTGCTCCATTGTACTCTATCTCTACTGTACTCTACTGTACTCTATCTCTACTTTACTCCACTGTACTCTATCTCTACTGTACTCCACTGTACTCTACCTCTACTTTGCTCCACTGTACACTCTCTCTACTGTACTCTACCTCTACTGTACTCTACTGTGCTCCACTGTACTCCACTGTAGTCTACCTCTACTGTGCTCCACTGTACTCTACCTCTACTGTGCTCCACTATACTCTACCTCTACTGTGCTCCACTGTACTCTACCTCTACTGTCCTCCACTGTACTCTACCTCTACTGTGCTCCACTGTACTCTCTCTCTACTGTACTCTACCTCTACTGTACTCTACTGTACTCCACCTCTAATGTGCTCCACTGTACTCTACCTCTACTGTACTCTACCTCTACTGTACTCCACTGTACTCTACCTCTAATGTGCTCCATTGTACTCTATCTCTACTGTGCTCCACTGTACTCTATTTCTACTGTGCTCCACTGTACTCTATCTCTACTGTACTCCACTGTACTCTATCTCTACTGTACTTCACTGTCCTTTATCTCTAATGTACTCCACTGTACTCTACCTCTATTGTGCTCCATTGTACTCTATCTCTACTGTACTCTACTGTACTCTATCTCTACTTTACTCCACTGTACTCTATCTCTACTGTACTCCACTGTACTCTACCTCTACTGTGCTCCACTGTACTCTACCTCTACCGTACTCCACTGTACTCTACCTCTACTGTACTCTACTGTTCTCTACCTCTACTGTGCTCCACTGTACTCTACCTCTACTGTGCTCCACTGTACTCTATCTCTACTGTGCTCCACTCTACTCTACCTCTACTGTGCTCCACTGTATCCTACCTCTACTGTACTCCACTGTACTCTATCTCTACTGTGCTCCACTGTACTCTATCTCTACTGTACTCCACTGTACTCTACCTCTACTGTGCTCTACTGTTCTCTACCTCTACTGTGCTCTACTGTACTCCACCTCTACTGTTCTCCACTGTACCCTACCTCTATTGTGCTCCACTGTACTCTACCTCTACTGTGCTCCACTGTACTCTACCTCTACTGTACTCCACTGTATTCTATCTCTACTGTGCTCCACTGTACTCTACCTCTACTGTGCTCAACTGTACTCTAGTGTACTCCACTGTACTCTACCTCTACTGTACTCCACTGTACTCTATCTCTACTGTACTCCACTGTACTCTACCTCTACTGTACTCCACTGTACTCTATCTCTACTGTGCTCCACTGTACTCTACCTCTACTGTGCCCAACTTTACTGTACTCTACTCCACTGTACTCTACCCTACCTCTACTGTACTCCACTGTACTCTACCTCTACTGTACTCCACTGTACTCTACCTCTACTGTACTCAACTGTACTCTATCTCTACTGTGCTCCACTGTACTCTACCTCTACTGTACTCGACTGTACTCTATCTCTATTGTACTCCACTGTACTCTACCTATACTGTACTCTACTGTTCTCTACCTCTACTGTACTCCGCTGTACTCTATCTCTACTGTGATCCACTGTACTCTACCTCTACTGTACTCCACTGTACTCTATCTCTACTGTGCTCCACTGTACTCTACCTCTACTGTGCTCAACTGTACTCTACTGTACTCCACTGTACTCTACCTCTACTGTACTCTACTCTACTGTACTCCACTGTACTCTATCTCTACTGTGATCCACTGTACTCTACTTCTACTGTACTCCACTGTAATCTATCTCTACTGTGATCCACTGTACTCTATCTCTACTGTGCTCCACTGTACTCTACCTCTACTGTGCTCCACTGTCCCCTATCTCTACTGTGCTCCACTGTATCCTACCTCTACTGTACTCCACTGTACTCTATCTCTACTGTGCTCCACTGTACTCTATCTCTACTGTACTCCACTGTACTCTACCTCTACTGTACTCCACTGTACTCTATCTCTACTGTGCTCAACTGTACTGTACTGTACTCCACTGTAATCTACCTCTACTGTACTCCACTATACTCTACCTCTACTGTGCTCCACTGTACTCTACCTCTACTGTCCTCCACTGTACTCTACCTCTACTGTGCTCCACTGTACTCTCTCTCTACTGTACTCTACCTCTACTGTACTCCACTGTACTCTACCTCTAATGTGCTCCACTGTACTCTATCTCTACTGTGCTCCACTGTACTCTATTTCTACTGTGCTCCACTGTACTCTATCTCTACTGTGCTCCACTGTATCCTACCTCTACTGTACTCCACTGTACTCTATCTCTACTGTACTCCACTGTACTCTATCTCTACTGTACTCCACTGTACTCTACCTCTACTGTACTCCACTGTACTCTATCTCTACTGTGCTCAACTGTACTGTACTGTACTCCACTGTAATCTACCTCTACTGTACTCCACTGTACTCTACCTCTACTGTGCTCCACTATACTCTACCTCTACTGTGCTCCACTGTACTCTACCTCTACTGTCCTCCACTGTACTCTACCTCTACTGTGCTCCACTGTACTCTCTCTCTACTGTACTCTACCTCTACTGTACTCCACTGTACTCTACCTCTAATGTGCTCCACTGTACTCTATCTCTACTGTGCTCCACTGTACTCTATTTCTACTGTGCTCCACTGTACTCTATCTCTACTGTACTCCACTGTACTCTATCTCTACTGTACTTCACTGTCCTTTATCTCTACTGTGCTCCACTGTACTCTATTTCTACTGTGCTCCACTGTACTCTATCTCTACTGTACTCCACTGTACTCTATCTCTACTGTACTTCACTGTCCTTTATCTCTAATGTACTCCACTGTACTCTACCTCTACTGTGCTCCATTGTACTCTATCTCTACTGTACTCTACTGTACTATATCTCTACTGTACTTCACTGTCCTCTATCTCTACTGTACTCCACTGTACTCTACCTCTAATGTGCTCCACTGTACTCTATCTCTACTGTGCTCCACTGTATCCTACCTCTACTGTACTCCACTGTAATCTATCTCTACTGTGCTCCACTGTACTCTATCTCTACTGTACTCCACTGTACTCTACCTCTACTGTGCTCTACTGTTCTCTACCTCTACTGTGCTCTACTGTACTCCACCTCTACTGTGCTCCACTGTACCCTACCTCTACTGTGCTCCACTGTACTCTACCTCTACTGTGCTCCACTGTACTCTACCTCTACTGTACTCCACTGTACTCTATCTCTACTGTGCTCCACTGTACTCTACCTCTACTGTGCTCAACTGTACTCTACTGTACTCCACTGTACTCTACCTCTACTGTACTCTACTCTACTGTACTCCACTGTACTCTATCTCTACTGTGATCCACTGTACTCTACTTCTACTGTACTCCACTGTAATCTATCTCTACTGTGATCCACTGTACTCTATCTCTACTGTGCTCCACTGTACTCTACCTCTACTGTGCTCCACTGTACTCTATCTCTACTGTACTCCACTGTACTCTACCTCTACTGTACTCCACTGTACTCTATCTCTACTGTGCTCAACTGTACTGTACTGTACTCCACTGTAATCTACCTCTACTGTACTCCACTGTACTCTACCTCTACTGTGCTCCACTATACTCTACCTCTACTGTGCTCCACTGTACTCTACCTCTACTGTCCTCCACTGTACTCTACCTCTACTGTGCTCCACTGTACTCTCTCTCTACTGTACTCTACCTCTACTGTACTCTACTGTACTCCACCTCTAATGTGCTCCACTGTACTCTACCTCTACTGTACTCTACCTCTACTGTACTCCACTGTACTCTACCTCTAATGTGCTCCACTTTACTCTATCTCTACTGTGCTCCACTGTAATCTATTTCTACTGTGCTCCACTGTACTCTATCTCTACTGTACTCCACTGTACTCTATCTCTACTGTACTTCACTGTCCTTTATCTCTAATGTACTCCACTGTACTCTACCTCTATTGTGCTCCATTGTACTCTATCTCTACTGTTCTCTACTGCACTCTATCTCTACTTTACTCCACTGTACTCTATCTCTACTGTACTCCACTGTACTCTACCTCTACTGTGCTCCACTGTACACTCTCTCTACTGTACTCTACCTCTACTGTACTCTACTGTGCTCCACTGTACTCCACTGTAGTCTACCTCTACTGTGCTCCACTGTACTCTACCTCTACTGTGGTCCACTATACTCTACCTCTACTGTGCTCCACTGTACTCTACCTCTACTGTCCTCCACTGTACTCTACCTCTACTGTGCTCCACTGTACTCTCTCTCTACTGTACTCTACCTCTACTGTACTCCACTTTACTCTACCTCTACTGTACTCAACTGTACTCTATCTCTACTGTACTCCACTGTACTCTATCTCTACTGTACTCCACTGTACTCTACCTCTACTGTACTCCACTGTACTCTATCTCTACTGTGCTCAACTGTACTGTACTGTACTCCACTGTAATCTACCTCTACTGTACTCCACTGTACTCTACCTCTACTGTGCTCCACTGTACTCTATCTCTACTGTGCTCAACTGTACTGTACTGTACTCCACTGTAATCTACCTCTACTGTACTCCACTGTACTCTACCTCTACTGTGCTCCACTATACTCTACCTCTACTGTGCTCCACTGTACTCTACCTCTACTGTCCTCCACTGTACTCTACCTCTACTGTGCTCCACTGTACTCTCTCTCTACTGTACTCTACCTCTACTGTACTCTACTGTACTCCACCTCTAATGTGCTCCACTGTACTCTACCTCTACTGTACTCTACCTCTACTGTACTCCACTGTACTCTACCTCTAATGTGCTCCACTGTACTCTATCTCTACTGTGCTCCACTGTACTCTATTTCTACTGTGCTCCACTGTACTCTATCTCTACTGTACTCCACTGTACTCTATCTCTACTGTACTTCACTGTCCTTTATCTCTAATGTACTCCACTGTACTCTACCTCTATTGTGCTCCATTGTACTCTATCTCTACTGTACTCTACTGTACTCTATCTCTACTTTACTCCACTGTACTCTATCTCTACTGTACTCCACTGTACTCTACCTCTACTGTGCTCCACTGTAAACTCTCTCTACTGTACTCTACCTCTACTGTACTCTACTGTGCTCCACTGTACTCCACTGTAGTCTACCTCTACTGTGCTCCACTGTACTCTACCTCTACTGTGCTCCACTATACTCTACCTCTACTGTGCTCCACTGTACTCTACCTCTACTGTGCTCCACTATACTCTACCTCTACTGTGCTCCACTGTACTCTACCTCTACTGTCCTCCACTGTACTCTACCTCTACTGTGCTCCACTGTACTCTCTCTCTACTGTACTCTACCTCTACTGTACTCTACTGTACTCCACCTCTAATGTGCTCCACTGTACTCTACCTCTACTGTACTCTACCTCTACTGTACTCCACTGTACTCTACCTCTAATGTGCTCCACTGTACTCTATCTCTACTGTGCTCCACTGTACTCTATTTCTACTGTGCTCCACTGTACTCTATCTCTACTGTACTCCACTGTACTCTATCTCTACTGTACTTCACTGTCCTTTATCTCTAATGTACTCCACTGTACTCTACCTCTATTGTGCTCCATTGTACTCTATCTCTACTGTACTCTACTGTACTCTATCTCTACTTTACTCCACTGTACTCTATCTCTACTGTACTCCACTGTACTCTACCTCTACTGTGCTCCACTGTACTCTACCTCTACCGTACTCCACTGTACTCTACCTCTACTGTACTCTACTGTTCTCTACCTCTACTGTGCTCTACTGTACTCTACTCTACTGTACTCCACTGTACTCTATCTCTACTGTGATCCACTATACTCTTGCTCTACTGTACTCTACTGTACTCTATCTCTACTGTGATCTACTGTACTCTATCTCTACTGTGCTCGACTGTACTCTACTGTACTCCACTGTACTCTACCTCTACTGTACTCTACTCTACTGTACTCCACTGTACTCTATCTCTACTGTGATCCACTGTACTCTACTTCTACTGTACTCCACTGTAATCTATCTCTACTGTGATCCACTGTACTCTATCTCTACTGTGCTCCACTGTACTCTACCTCTACTGTGCTCCACTGTACTCTATCTCTACTGTGCTCCACTGTATCCTACCTCTACTGTACTCCACTGTACTCTATCTCTACTGTGCTCCACTGTACTCTACCTCTACTGTACTCCACTGTACTCTATCTCTACTGTACTCCACTGTACTCTACCTCTACTGTACTCCACTGTACTCTATCTCTAGTGTGCTCCACTGTACTCTACCTCTACTGTACTCCACTGTACTCTATCTCTACTGTACTCCACTGTACTCTACCTCTACTGTACTCCACTGTACTCTATCTCTAGTGTGCTCAACTGTACTGCACTGTACTCCACTGTAATCTACCTCTACTGTACTCCACTGTACTCTACCTCTACTGTGCTCCACTATACTCTACCTCTACTGTGCTCCACTGTACTCTACCTCTACTGTCCTCCACTGTACTCTACCTCTACTGTGCTCCACTGTACTCTCTCTCTACTGTACTCTACCTCTACTGTACTCTACTGTACTCCACCTCTAATGTGCTCCACTGTACTCTACCTCTACTGTACTCTACCTCTACTGTACTCCACTGTACTCTACCTCTAATGTGCTCCACTGTACTCTATCTCTACTGTGCTCCACTGTACTCTATTTCTACTCTGCTCCACTGTACTCTATCTCTACTGTACTCCACTGTACTCTATCTCTACTGTACTTCACTGTCCTTTATCTCTACTGTTCTCCACTGTACTCTATTTCTACTGTGCTCCACTGTACTCTATCTCTACTGTACTCCACTGTACTCTATCTCTACTGTACTTCACTGTCCTTTATCTCTAATGTACTCCACTGTACTCTACCTCTATTGTGCTCCATTGTACTCTATCTCTACTGTACTCTACTGTACTATATCTCTACTGTACTTCACTGTCCTCTATCTCTACTGTACTCCACTGTACTCTACCTCTAATGTGCTCCACTGTACTCTATCTCTACTGTACTCTACTGTACTCTGCTCTATTGTACTCCACTGTACTCTATCTCTACTGTACTCCACTGTACTCTACCTCTACTGTACTCTACTGTTCTCTACCTCTACTGTGCTCTACTGTACTCTACTCTACTGTACTCCACTGTACTCTATCTCTACTGTGATCCACTCTACTCTACCTCTACTGTACTCCACTGTACTCTATCTCTACTGTGCTCCACTGTACTCTATCTCTACTGTGCTCCACTGTACTCTATCTCTACTGTGCTCCACTCTACTCTACCTCTACTGTGCTCCACTGTATCCTACCTCTACTGTGCTCTACTGTACTCTATCTCTACTGTTGTCCACTGTACTCTACCTCTACTGTACTCCACTATACTCTAACTCTACTGTGCTCCACTGTACTCTATTTCTACTGTGCTCCACTGTACTCTATCTCTACTGTACTCCACTGTACTCTATTTCTACTGCACTTCACTGTCCTCTATCTCTACTGTACTCCACTGTACTCTACCTCTATTGTGCTCCACTGTACTCTATATCTACTGTACTCTACTGTACTCTATCTCTACTGTACTCCACTGTACTCTACCTCTATTGTGCTCCACTGTACTCTATATCTACTGTACTTTACTGTACTCTACCTCTACTGTGCTCCACTGTACTCTATCTCTACTGTGCTCCACTGTATCCTACCTCTACTGTACTCCACTGTATTCTATCTCTACTGTGCTCCACTGTACTCTATCTCTACTGTACTCCACTGTACTCTACCTCTACTGTGCTCTACTGTTCTCTACCTCTACTGTGCTCTACTGTACTCCACCTCTACTGTGCTCCACTGTACCCTACCTCTACTGTGCTCCACTGTACTCTACCTCTACTGTGCTCCACTGTACTCTACCTCTACTGTACTCCACTGTACTCTATCTCTACTGTGCTCCACTGTACTCTACCTCTACTGTGCTCAACTGTACTCTACTGTACTCCACTGTACTCTACCTCTACTGTACTCTACTCTACTGTACTCCAATGTACTCTATCTCTACTGTGATCCACTGTACTCTACTTCTACTGTACTCCACTGTAATCTATCTCTTCTGTGATCCACTGTACTCTATCTCTACTGTGCTCCACTGTACTCTACCTCTACTGTGCTCCACTGTACTCTATCTCTACTGTGCTCCACTGTATCCTACCTCTACTGTACTCCACTGTACTCTATCTCTACTGTGCTCCACTGTACTCTACCTCTACTGTACTCCACTGTACTCTATCTCTACTGTACTCCACTGTACTCTACCTCTACTGTACTCCACTGTACTCTATCTCTACTGTGCTCAACTGTACTGTACTGTACTCCACTGTAATCTACCTCTACTGTACTCCACTGTACTCTACCTCTACTGTGCTCCACTATACTCTACCTCTACTGTGCTCCACTGTACTCTACCTCTACTGTCCTCCACTGTACTCTACCTCTGCTGTGCTCCACTGTACTCTCTCTCTACTGTACTCTACCTCTACTGTACTCTACTGTACTCCACCTCTAATGTGCTCCACTGTACTCTACCTCTACTGTACTCTACCTCTACTGTACTCCACTGTACTCTACCTCTAATGTGCTCCACTGTACTCTATCTCTACTGTGCTCCACTGTACTCTATTTCTACTCTGCTCCACTGTACTCTATCTCTACTGTACTCCACTGTACTCTATCTCTACTGTACTTCACTGTCCTTTATCTCTACTGTGCTCCACTGTACTCTATTTCTACTGTGCTCCACCGTACTCTATCTCTACTGTACTCCACTGTACTCTATCTCTACTGTACTTCACTGTCCTTTATCTCTAATGTACTCCACTGTACTCTACCTCTATTGTGCTCCATTGTACTCTATCTCTACTGTACTCTACTGTACTATATCTCTACTGTACTTCACTGTCCTCTATCTCTACTGTACTCCACTGTACTCTACCTCTAATGTGCTCCACTGTACTCTATCTCTACTGTACTCTACTGTACTCTACTCTATTGTACTCCACTGTACTCTATCTCTACTGTACTCCACTGTACTCTACCTCTACTGTACTCTACTGTTCTCTACCTCTACTGTGCTCTACTGTACTCTACTCTACTGTACTCCACTGTACTCTATCTCTACTGTGATCCACTCTACTCTACCTCTACTGTACTCCACTGTACTCTATCTCTACTGTGCTCCACTGTACTCTATCTCTACTGAGCTCCACTGTACTCTATCTCTACTGTGCTCCACTCTACTCTACCTCTACTGTGCTCCACTGTATCCTACCTCTACTGTGCTCTACTGTACTCTATCTCTACTGTGCTCCACTGTACTCTACCTCTACTGTACTCCACTATACTCTAACTCTACTATACTCCACTGTACTCTATCTCTACTGTGCTCCACTGTACTCTATTTCTACTGTGCTCCACTGTACTCTATCTCTACTGTACTCCACTGTACTCTATTTCTACTGCACTTCACTGTCCTCTATCTCTACTGTACTCCACTGTACTCTACCTCTATTGTGCTCCACTGTACTCTATATCTACTGTACTCTACTGTACTCTATCTCTACTGTACTCCACTGTACTCTATCTCTACTGTACTCCACTGTACTCTACCTCTACTGTACTCTACTGTACTCTATCTCTACTGTACTCCACTGTACTCTATCTCTACTGTACTCCACTGTACTCTACCTCTACTGTACTCTACTGTTCTCTACCTCTACTCGGCTCTACTGTACTCTACTCTACTGTACTCCACTGTACTCTATCTCTACTGTGATCCACTGTACTCTACTTCTACTGTACTCCACTGTAATCTATCTCCACTGTGATCCACTGTACTCTATCTCTACTGTGCTCCACTGTACTCTACCTCTACTGTGCTCCACTGTACTCTATCTCTACTGTGCTCCACTGTATCCTACCTCTACTGTACTCCACTGTACTCTATCTCTACTGTGCTCCACTGTACTCTATCTCTACTGTACTCCACTTTACTCTACCTCTACTGTGCTCTACTGTTCTCTACCTCTACTGTGCTCTACTGTACTCCACCTCTACTGTGCTCCACTGTACCCTACCTCTACTGTGCTCCACTGTACTCTACCTCTACTGTACTCCACCTCTACTGTGCTCCACTGTACCCTACCTCTACTGTGCTCCACTGTACTCTACCTCTACTGTGCTCCACTGTACTCTACCTCTACTGTACTCCACTGTACTCTATCTCTACTGTGCTCCACTGTACTCTACCTCTACTGTGCTCAACTGTACTCTACTGTACTCCACTGTACTCTACCTCTACTGTACTCTACTCTACTGTACTCCACTGTAATCTATCTCTACTGTGATCCACTGTACTCTATCTCTACTGTGCTCCACTGTACTCTACCTCTACTGTGCTCCACTGTACTCTATCTCTACTGTGCTCCACTGTATCCTACCTCTACTGTACTCCACTGTACTCTATCTCTACTGTGCTCCACTGTACTCTACCTCTACTGTACTCCACTGTACTCTATCTCTACTGTACTCCACTCTACTCTACCTCTACTGTACTCCACTGTACTCTATCTCTACTGTGCTCAACTGTACTGTACTGTACTCCACTGTAATCTACCTCTACTGTACTCCACTGTACTCTACCTCTACTGTGCTCCACTATACTCTACCTCTACTGTGCTCCACTGTACTCTACCTCTACTGTCCTCCACTGTACTCTACCTCTACTGTGCTCCACTGTACTCTCTCTCTCTACTGTACGCTACCTCTACTGTACTCTACTGTACTCCACCTCTAATGTGCTCCACTGTACTCTACCTCTACTGTACTCTACCTCTACTGTACTCCACTGTACTCTACCTCTAATGTGCTCCACTGTACTCTATCTCTACTGTGCTCCACTGTACTCTATTTCTACTGTGCTCCACTGTACTCTATCTCTACTGTACTCCACTGTACTCTATCTCTACTGTACTTCACTGTCCTTTATCTCTAATGTACTCCACTGTACTCTACCTCTATTGTGCTCCATTGTACTCTATCTCTACTGTACTCTACTGTACTCTATCTCTACTTTACTCCACTATACTCTATCTCTACTGTACTCCACTGTACTCTACCTCTACTGTGCTCCACTGTACACTCTCTCTACTGTACTCTACCTCTACTGTACTCTACTGTGCTCCACTGTACTCCACTGTAGTCTACCTCTACTGTGCTCCACTGTACTCTACCTCTACTGTGCTCCACTATACTCTACCTCTACTGTGCTCCACTGTACTCTATCTCTACTGTGCTCCACTGTACTCTATCTCTACTGTACTCCACTGTACTCTACCTCTACTGTGCTCTACTGTTCTCTACCTCTACTGTGCTCTACTGTACTCCACCTCTACTGTGCTCCACTGTACCCTACCTCTACTGTGCTCCACTGTACTCTACCTCTACTGTGCTCCACTGTACTCTACCTCTACTGTACTCCACTGTACTCTATCTCTACTGTGCTCCACTGTACTCTACCTCTACTGTGCTCAACTGTACTCTACTGTACTCCACTGTACTCTACCTCTACTGTACTCTACTCTACTGTACTCCACTGTACTCTATCTCTACTGTGATCCACTGTACTCTACTTCTACTGTACTCCACTGTAATCTATCTCTACTGTGATCCACTGTACTCTATCTCTACTGTGCTCCACTGTACTCTACCTCTACTGTGCTCCACTGTACTCTATCTCTACTGTGCTCCACTGTATCCTACCTCTACTGTACTCCACTGTACTCTATCTCTACTGTGTTCCACTGTACTCTACCTCTACTGTACTCCACTGTACTCTATCTCTACTGTACTCCACTGTACTCTACCTCTACTGTACTCCACTGTACTCTATCTCTACTGTGCTCAACTGTACTGTACTGTACTCCACTGTAATCTACCTCTACTGTACTCCACTGTACTCTACCTCTACTGTGCTCCACTATACTCTACCTCTACTGTGCTCCACTGTACTCTACCTCTACTGTCCTCCACTGTACTCTACCTCTACTGTGCTCCACTGTACTCTCTCTCTACTGTACTCTACCTCTACTGTACTCTACTGTACTCCACCTCTAATGTGCTCCACTGTACTCTACCTCTACTGTACTCTACCTCTACTGTACTCCACTGTACTCTACCTCTAATGTGCTCCACTGTACTCTATCTCTACTGTGCTCCACTGTACTCTATTTCTACTCTGCTCCACTGTACTCTATCTCTACTGTACTCCACTGTACTCTATCTCTACTGTACTTCACTGTCCTTTATCTCTAATGTACTCCACTGTACTCTACCTCTATTGTGCTCCATTGTACTCTATCTCTACTGTACTCTACTGTACTATATCTCTACTGTACTTCACTGTCCTCTATCTCTACTGTACTCCACTGTACTCTACCTCTAATGTGCTCCACTGTACTCTATCTCTACTGTACTCTACTGTACTCTACTCTATTGTACTCCACTGTACTCTATCTCTACTGTACTCCACTGTACTCTACCTCTACTGTACTCTACTGTTCTCTACCTCTACTGTGCTCTACTGTACTCTACTCTACTGTACTCCACTGTACTCTATCTCTACTGTGATCCACTCTACTTTACCTCTACTGTACTCCACTGTACTCTATCTCTACTGTGCTCCACTGTACTCTATCTCTATTGTGCTCCACTGTACTCTATCTCTACTGTGCTCCACTCTACTCTACCTCTACTGTGCTCCACTGTATCCTACCTCTACTGTGCTCTACTGTACTCTATCTCTACTGTGCTCCACTGTACTCTACCTCTACTGTACTCCACTATACTCTAACTCTACTATACTCCACTGTACTCTATCTCTACTGTGCTCCACTGTACTCTATTTCTACTGTGCTCCACTGTACTCTATCTCTACTGTACTCCACTGTACTCTATTTCTACTGCACTTCACTGTCCTCTATCTCTACTGTACTCCACTGTACTCTACCTCTATTGTGCTCCACTGTACTCTATATCTACTGTACTCTACTGTACTCTATCTCTACTGTACTCCACTGTACTCTATCTCTACTGTACTCCACTGTACTCTACCTCTACTGTACTCTACTGTACTCTATCTCTACTGTACTCCACTGTACTCTATCTCTACTGTACTCCACTGTACTCTACCTCTACTGTACTCTACTGTTCTCTACCTCTACTCGGCTCTACTGTACTCTACTCTACTGTACTCCACTGTACTCTATCTCTACTGTGATCCACTGTACTCTACTTCTACTGTACTCCACTGTAATCTATCTCCACTGTGATCCACTGTACTCTATCTCTACTGTGCTCCACTGTACTCTACCTCTACTGTGCTCCACTGTACTCTATCTCTACTGTGCTCCACTGTATCCTACCTCTACTGTACTCCACTGTACTCTATCTCTACTGTGCTCCACTGTACTCTATCTCTACTGTACTCCACTGTACTCTACCTCTACTGTGCTCTACTGTTCTCTACCTCTACTGTGCTCTACTGTACTCCACCTCTACTGTGCTCCACTGTACCCTACCTCTACTGTGCTCCACGCTACTCTACCTCTACTGTGCTCCACTGTACTCTACCTCTACTGTACTCCACTGTACTCTATCTCTACTGTGCTCCACTGTACTCTACCTCTACTGTGCTCAACTGTACTCTACTGTACTCCACTGTACTCTACCTCTACTGTACTCTACTCTACTGTACTCCACTGTACTCTATCTCTACTGTGATCCACTGTACTCTACTTCTACTGTACTCCACTGTAATCTATCTCTACTGTGATCCACTGTACTCTATCTCTACTGTGCTCCACTGTACTCTACCTCTACTGTGCTCCACTGTACTCTATCTCTACTGTGCTCCACTGTATCCTACCTCTACTGTACTCCACTGTACTCTATCTCTACTGTGCTCCACTGTACTCTACCTCTACTGTACTCCACTGTACTCTATCTCTACTGTACTCCACTGTACTCTACCTCTACTGTACTCCACTGTACTCTATCTCTACTGTGCTCAACTGTACTGTACTGTACTCCACTGTAATCTACCTCTACTGTACTCCACTGTACTCTACCTCTACTGTGCTCCACTATACTCTACCTCTACTGTGCTCCACTGTACTCTACCTCTACTGTCCTCCACTGTACTCTACCTCTACTGTGCTCCACTGTACTCTCTCTCTACTGTTCTCTACCTCTACTGTACTCTACTGTACTCCACCTCTAATGTGCTCCACTGTACTCTACCTCTACTGTACTCTACCTCTACTCTACTCCACTGTACTCTACCTCTAATGTGCTCCACTGTACTCTATCTCTACTGTGCTCCACTGTACTCTATTTCTACTGTGCTCCACTGTACTCTATCTCTACTGTACTCCACTGTACTCTATCTCTACTGTACTTCACTGTCCTTTATCTCTAATGTACTCCACTGTACTCTACCTCTATTGTGCTCCATTGTACTCTATCTCTACTGTACTCTACTGTACTCTATCTCTACTTTACTCCACTGTACTCTATCTCTACTGTACTCCACTGTACTCTACCTCTACTGTGCTCCACTGTACACTCTCTCTACTGTACTCTACTGTGCTCCACTGTACTCCACTGTAGTCTACCTCTACTGTGCTCCACTGTACTCTACCTCTACTGTCCTCCACTATACTCTACCTCTACTGTGCTCCACTGTACTCTACCTCTACTGTCCTCCACTGTACTCTACCTCTACTGTGCTCCACTGTACTCTCTCTCTACTGTACTCTACCTCTACTGTACTCTACTGTACTCCACCTCTAATGTGCTCCACTGTACTCTACCTCTACTGTACTCTACCTCTACTGTACTCCACTGTACTCTACCTCTAATGTGCTCCATTGTACTCTATCTCTACTGTGCTCCACTGTACTCTATTTCTACTGTGCTCCACTGTACTCTATCTCTACTGTACTCCACTGTACTCTATCTCTACTGTACTTCAC
Source organism: Tiaroga cobitis (assembly GCA_030578255.1). Lineage (NCBI taxonomy): Eukaryota > Metazoa > Chordata > Actinopteri > Cypriniformes > Leuciscidae > Tiaroga > Tiaroga cobitis. The sequence goes on from JAROOI010000303.1 coordinate 31,438, forward strand.
TGTCCTTTATCTCTAATGTACTCCACTGTACTCTACCTCTATTGTGCTCCATTGTACTCTATCTCTACTGTACTCTACTGTACTCTATCTCTACTTTACTCCACTGTACTCTATCTCTACTGTACTCCACTGTACTCTACCTCTACTGTGCTCCACTGTACTCTACCTCTACCGTACTCCACTGTACTCTACCTCTACTGTACTCTACTGTTCTCTACCTCTACTGTGCTCTACTGTACTCTACTCTACTGTACTCCACTGTACTCTATCTCTACTGTGATCCACTATACTCTTGCTCTACTGTACTCTACTGTACTCTATCTCTACTGTGATCTACTGTACTCTATCTCTACTGTGCTCCACTGTACTCTACCTCTACTGTGCTCCACTGTACTCTATCTCTACTGTGCTCCACTCTACTCTACCTCTACTGTGCTCCACTGTATCCTACCTCTACTGTACTCCACTGTACTCTATCTCTACTGTGCTCCACTGTACTCTATCTCTACTGTACTCCACTGTACTCTACCTCTACTGTGCTCTACTGTTCTCTACCTCTACTGTGCTCTACTGTACTCCACCTCTACTGTTCTCCACTGTACCCTACCTCTATTGTGCTCCACTGTACTCTAACTCTACTGTGCTCCACTGTACTCTACCTCTACTGTACTCCACTGTATTCTATCTCTACTGTGCTCCACTGTACTCTACCTCTACTGTGCTCAACTGTACTCTACTGTACTCCACTGTACTCTACCTCTACTGTACTCCACTGTACTCTATCTCTACTGTACTCCACTGTACTCTACCTCTACTGTACTCCACTGTACTCTATCTCTACTGTGCTCCACTGTACTCTACCTCTACTGTGCCCAACTTTACTGTACTCTACTCCACTGTACTCTACCCTACCTCTACTGTACTCCACTGTACTCTACCTTTACTGTACTCCACTGTACTCTACCTCTACTGTACTCAACTGTACTCTATCTCTACTGTGCTCCACTGTACTCTACCTCTACTGTACTCGACTGTACTCTATCTCTATTGTACTCCACTGTACTCTACCTATACTGTACTCTACTGTTCTCTACCTCTACTGTACTCCGCTGTACTCTATCTCTACTGTGATCCACTGTACTCTACCTCTACTGTACTCCACTGTACTCTATCTCTACTGTGCTCCACTGTACTCTACCTCTACTGTGCTCAACTGTACTCTACTGTACTCCACTGTACTCTACCTCTACTGTACTCTACTCTACTGTACTCCACTGTACTCTATCTCTACTGTGATCCACTGTACTCTACTTTTACTGTACTCCACTGTAATCTATCTCTACTGTGATCCACTGTACTCTATCTCTACTGTGCTCCACTGTACTCTACCTCTACTGTGCTCCACTGTACTCTATCTCTACTGTGCTCCACTGTATCCTACCTCTACTGTACTCCACTGTACTCTATCTCTACTGTGCTCCACTGTACTCTATCTCTACTGTACTCCACTGTACTCTACCTCTACTGTACTCCACTGTACTCTATCTCTACTGTGCTCAACTGTACTGTACTGTACTCCACTGTAATCTACCTCTACTGTACTCCACTGTACTCTACCTCTACTGTGCTCCACTATACTCTACCTCTACTGTGCTCCACTGTACTCTACCTCTACTGTCCTCCACTGTACTCTACCTCTACTGTGCTCCACTGTACTCTCTCTCTACTGTACTCTACCTCTACTGTACTCCACTGTACTCTACCTCTAATGTGCTCCACTGTACTCTATCTCTACTGTGCTCCACTGTACTCTATTTCTACTGTGCTCCACTGTACTCTATCTCTACTGTGCTCCACTGTATCCTACCTCTACTGTACTCCACTGTACTCTATCTCTACTGTACTCCACTGTACTCTATCTCTACTGTACTCCACTGTACTCTACCTCTACTGTACACCACTGTACTCTATCTCTACTGTGCTCAACTGTACTGTACTGTACTCCACTGTAATCTACCTCTACTGTACTCCACTGTACTCTACCTCTACTGTGCTCCACTATACTCTACCTCTACTGTGCTCCACTGTACTCTACCTCTACTGTCCTCCACTGTACTCTACCTCTACTGTGCTCCACTGTACTCTCTCTCTACTGTACTCTACCTCTACTGTACTCCACTGTACTCTACCTCTAATGTGCTCCACTGTACTCTATCTCTACTGTGCTCCACTGTACTCTATTTCTACTGTGCTCCACTGTACTCTATCTCTACTGTACTCCACTGTACTCTATCTCTACTGTACTTCACTGTCCTTTATCTCTACTGTGCTCCACTGTACTCTATTTCTACTGTGCTCCACTGTACTCTATCTCTACTGTACTCCACTGTACTCTATCTCTACTGTACTTCACTGTCCTTTATCTCTAATGTACTCCACTGTACTCTACCTCTATTGTGCTCCATTGTACTCTATCTCTACTGTACTCTACTGTACTATATCTCTACTGTACTTCACTGTCCTCTATCTCTACTGTACTCCACTGTACTCTACCTCTAATGTGCTCCACTGTACTCTATCTCTACTGTGCTCCACTGTATCCTACCTCTACTGTACTCCACTGTACTTTATCTCTACTGTGCTCCACTGTACTCTATCTCTACTGTACTCCACTGTACTCTACCTCTACTGTGCTCTACTGTTCTCTACCTCTACTGTGCTCTACTGTACTCCACCTCTACTGTGCTCCACTGTACCCTACCTCTACTGTGCTCCACTGTACTCTACCTCTACTGTGCTCCACTGTACTCTACCTCTACTGTACTCCACTGTACTCTATCTCTACTGTGCTCCACTGTACTCTACCTCTACTGTGCTCAACTGTACTCTACTGTACTCCACTGTACTCTACCTCTACTGTACTCTACTCTACTGTACTCCACTGTACTCTATCTCTACTGTGATCCACTGTACTCTACTTCTACTGTACTCCACTGTACTCTACCTCTACTGTGCTCCACTGTACTCTATCTCTACTGTACTCCACTGTACTCTACCTCTACTGTACTCCACTGTACTCTATCTCTACTGTGCTCAACTGTACTGTACTGTACTCCACTGTAATCTACCTCAACTGTACTCCACTGTACTCTACCTCTACTGTGCTCCACTATACTCTACCTCTACTGTGCTCCACTGTACTCTACCTCTACTGTCCTCCACTGTACTCTACCTCTACTGTGCTCCACTGTACTCTCTCTCTACTGTACTCTACCTCTACTGTACTCTACTGTACTCCACCTCTAATGTGCTCCACTGTACTCAACCTCTACTGTACTCTACCTCTACTGTACTCCACTGTACTCTACCTCTAATGTGCTCCACTGTACTCTATCTCTACTGTGCTCCACTGTACTCTATTTCTACTGTGCTCCACTGTACTCTATCTCTACTGTACTCCACTGTACTCTATCTCTACTGTACTTCACTGTCCTTTATCTCTAATGTACTCCACTGTACTCGACCTCTATTGTGCTCCATTGTACTCTATCTCTACTGTTCTCTACTGTACTCTATCTCTACTTTACTCCACTGTACTCTATCTCTACTGTACTCCACTGTACTCTACCTCTACTGTGCTCCACTGTACACTCTCTCTACTGTACTCTACCTCTACTGTACTCTACTGTGCTCCACTGTACTCCACTGTAGTCTACCTCTACTGTGCTCCACTGTACTCTACCTCTACTGTGCTCCACTATACTCTACCTCTACTGTGCTACACTGTACTCTATCTCTACTGTGCTCCACTGTACTCTATCTCTACTCTACTCCACTGTACTCTACCTCTACTGTGCTCTACTGTTCTCTACCTCTACTGTGCTCTACTGTACTCCACCTCTACTGTGCTCCACTGTACCCTACCTCTACTATGCTCCACTGTACTCTACCTCTACTGTGCTCCACTGTACTCTACCTCTACTGTACTCCACTGTACTCTATCTCTACTGTGCTCCACTGTACTCTACCTCTACTGTGCTCAACTGTACTCTACTGTACTCCACTGTACTCTACCTCTACTGTACTCTGCTCTACTGTACTCCACTGTACTCTATCTCTACTGTGATCCACTGTACTCTACTTCTACTGTACTCCACTGTAATCTATCTCTACTGTGATCCACTGTACTCTATCTCTACTGTGCTCCACTGTACTCTACCTCTACTGTGCTCCACTGTACTCTATCTCTACTGTGCTCCACTGTATCCTACCTCTACTGTGCTCCACTGTACTCTATCTCTACTGTGCTCCACTGTACTCTACCTCTACTGTACTCCACTGTACTCTATCTCTACTGTACTCCACTGTACTCTACCTCTACTGTACTCCACTGTACTCTATCTCTACTGTGCTCAACTGTACTGTACTGTACTCCACTGTAATCTACCTCTACTGTACTCCACTGTACTCTACCTCTACTGTGCTCCACTATACTCTACCTCTACTGTGCTCCACTGTACTCTACCTCTACTGTCCTCCACGGTACTCTACCTCTACTGTGCTCCACTGTACTCTCTCTCTACTGTACTCTACCTCTACTGTACTCTACTGTACTCCACCTCTAATGTGCTCCACTGTACTACCTCTACTGTACTCTACCTCTACTGTACTCCACTGTACTCTACCTCTAATGTGCTCCACTGTACTCTATCTCTACTGTGCTCCACTGTACTCTATTTCTACTCTGCTCCACTGTACTCTATCTCTACTGTACTCCACTGTACTCTATCTCTACTGTACTTCACTGTCCTTTATGTCTACTGTGCTCCTCTGTACTCTATTTCTACTGTGCTCCACTGTACTCTATCTCTACTGTACTCCACTGTACTCTATCTCTACTGTACTTCACTGTCCTTTATCTCTAATGTACTCCACTGTACTCTACCTCTATTGTGCTCCATTGTACTCTATCTCTACTGTACTCTACTGTACTATATCTCTACTGTACTTCACTGTCCTCTATCTCTACTGTACTCCACTGTACTCTACCTCTAATGTGCTCCACTGTACTCTATCTCTACTGTACTCTACTGTACTCTACTCTATTGTACTCCACTGTACTCTATCTCTACTGTACTCCACTGTACTCTACCTCTACTGTACTCTACTGTTCTCTACCTCTACTGTGCTCTACTGTACTCTACTCTACTGTACTCCACTGTACTCTATCTCTACTGTGATCCACTCTACTCTACCTCTACTATACTCCACTGTACTCTACCTCTACTGTACTCCACTGTACTCTATCTCTACTGTACTCCACTGTACTCTACCTCTACTGTACTCCACTGTACTCTATCTCTACTGTGCTCAACTGTACTGTACTGTACTCCACTGTACTCCACCTCTACTGTGCTCCACTGTACCCTACATCTACTGTGCTCCACTGTACTCTACCTCTACTGTGCTCCACTGTACTCTACCTCTACTGTCCTCCACTGTACTCTACCTCTACTGTGCTCCACTGTACTCTCTCTCTACTGTACTCTACCTCTACTGTACTCTACTGTACTCCACCTCTAATGTGCTCCACTGTACTCAACCTCTACTGTACTCTACCTCTACTGTACTCCACTGTACTCTACCTCTAATGTGCTCCACTGTACTCTATCTCTACTGTGCTCCACTGTACTCTATTTCTACTGTGCTCCACTGTACTCTTTCTCTACTGTACTCCACTGTACTCTATCTCTACTGTACTTCACTGTCCTTTATCTCTAATGTACTCCACTGTACTCGACCTCTATTGTGCTCCATTGTACTCTATCTCTACTGTTCTCTACTGTACTCTATCTCTACTTTACTCCACTGTACTCTATCTCTACTGTACTCCACTGTACTCTACCTCTACTGTGCTCCACTGTACACTCTCTCTACTGTACTCTACCTCTACTGTACTCTACTGTGCTCCACTGTACTCCACTGTAGTCTACCTCTACTGTGCTCCACTGTACTCTACCTCTACTGTGCTCCACTATACTCTACCTCTACTGTGCTCCACTGTACTCTATCTCTACTGTGCTCCACTGTACTCTATCTCTACTCTACTCCACTGTACTCTACCTCTACTGTGCTCTACTGTTCTCTACCTCTACTGTGCTCTACTGTACTCCACCTCTACTGTGCTCCACTGTACCCTACCTCTACTATGCTCCACTGTACTCTACCTCTACTGTGCTCCACTGTACTCTACCTCTACTGTACTCCACTGTACTCTATCTCTACTGTGCTCCACTGTACTCTACCTCTACTGTGCTCAACTGTACTCTACTGTACTCCACTGTACTCTACCTCTACTGTACTCTGCTCTACTGTACTCCACTGTACTCTATCTCTACTGTGATCCACTGTACTCTACTTCTACTGTACTCCACTGTAATCTATCTCTACTGTGATCCACTGTACTCTATCTCTACTGTGCTCCACTGTACTCTACCTCTACTGTGCTCCACTGTACTCTATCTCTACTGTGCTCCACTGTATCCTACCTCTACTGTACTCCACTGTACTCTATCTCTACTGTGCTCCACTGTACTCTACCTCTACTGTACTCCACTGTACTCTATCTCTACTGTACTCCACTGTACTCTACCTCTACTGTACTCCACTGTACTCTATCTCTACTGTGCTCAACTGTACTGTACTGTACTCCACTGTAATCTACCTCTACTGTACTCCACTGTACTCTACCTCTACTGTGCTCCACTATACTCTACCTCTACTGTGCTCCACTGTACTCTACCTCTACTGTCCTCCACGGTACTCTACCTCTACTGTGCTCCACTGTACTCTCTCTCTACTGTACTCTACCTCTACTGTACTCTACTGTACTCCACCTCTAATGTGCTCCACTGTACTACCTCTACTGTACTCTACCTCTACTGTACTCCACTGTACTCTACCTCTAATGTGCTCCACTGTACTCTATCTCTACTGTGCTCCACTGTACTCTATTTCTACTCTGCTCCACTGTACTCTATCTCTACTGTACTCCACTGTACTCTATCTCTACTGTACTTCACTGTCCTTTATGTCTACTGTGCTCCTCTGTACTGTATTTCTACTGTGCTCCACTGTACTCTATCTCTACTGTACTCCACTGTACTCTATCTCTACTGTACTTCACTGTCCTTTATCTCTAATGTACTCCACTGTACTCTACCTCTATTGTGCTCCATTGTACTCTATCTCTACTGTACTCTACTGTACTATATCTCTACTGTACTTCACTGTCCTCTATCTCTACTGTACTCCACTGTACTCTACCTCTAATGTGCTCCACTGTACTCTATCTCTACTGTACTCTACTGTACTCTACTCTATTGTACTCCACTGTACTCTATCTCTACTGTACTCCACTGTACTCTACCTCTACTGTACTCTACTGTTCTCTACCTCTACTGTGCTCTACTGTACTCTACTCTACTGTACTCCACTGTACTCTATCTCTACTGTGATCCACTCTACTCTACCTCTACTATACTCCACTGTACTCTACCTCTACTGTACTCCACTGTACTCTATCTCTACTGTACTCCACTGTACTCTACCTCTACTGTACTCCACTGTACTCTATCTCTACTGTGCTCAACTGTACTGTACTGTACTCCACTGTACTCCACCTCTACTGTGCTCCACTGTACCCTACATCTACTGTGCTCCACTGTACTCTACCTCTACTGTGCTCCACTGTACTCTACCTCTACTGTACTCCACTGTACTCTATCTCTACTGTGCTCCACTGTACTCTACCTCTACTGTGCTCAACTGTACTCTACTGTACTCCACTGTACTCTACCTCTACTGTACTCTACTCTACTGTACTCCACTGTACTCTATCTCTACTGTGATCCACTGTACTCTACTTCTACTGTACTCCACTGTAATCTATCTCTACTGTGATCCACTGTACTCTATCTCTACTGTGCTCCACTGTACTCTACCTCTACTGTGCTCCACTGTACTCTATCTCTACTGTGCTCCACTGTATCCTACCTCTACTGTACTCCACTGTACTCTATCTCTACTGTGCTCCACTGTACTCTACCTCTACTGTACTCCACTGTACTCTATCTCTACTGTACTCCACTGTACTCTACCTCTACTGTACTCCACTGTACTCTATTTCTACTGTGCTCAACTGTACTGTACTGTACTCCACTGTAATCTACCTCTACTGTACTCCACTGTACTCTACCTCTACTGTGCTCCACTATACTCTACCTCTACTGTGCTCCACTGTACTCTACCTCTACTGTCCTCCACTGTACTCTACCTCTACTGTGCTCCACTGTACTCTCTCTCTACTGTACTCTACCTCTACTGTACTCTACTGTACTCCACCTCTAATGTGCTCCACTGTACTCTACCTCTACTGTACTCTACCTCTACTGTACTCCACTGTACTCTACCTCTAATGTGCTCCACTGTACTCTATCTCTACTGTGCTCCAATGTACTCTATTTCTACTCTGCTCCACTGTACTCTATCTCTACTGTACTCCACTGTACTCTATCTCTACTGTACTTCACTGTCCTTTATCTCTACTGTGCTCCACTGTACTCTATTTCTACTGTGCTCCACTGTACTCTATCTCTACTGTACTCCACTGTACTCTATCTCTACTGTACTTCACTGTCCTTTATCTCTAATGTACTCCACTGTACTCTACCTCTATTGTGCTCCATTGTACTCTATCTCTACTGTACTCTACTGTACTATATCTCTACTGTACTTCACTGTCCTCTATCTCTACTGTACTCCACTGTACTCTACCTCTAATGTGCTCCACTGTACTCTATCTCTACTGTACTCTACTGTACTCTACTCTATTGTACTCCACTGTACTCTATCTCTACTGTACTCCACTGTACTCTACCTCTACTGTACTCTACTGTTCTCTACCTCTACTGTGCTCTACTGTACTCTACTCTACTGTACTCCACTGTACTCTATCTCTACTGTGATCCACTCTACTCTACCTCTACTGTACTCCACTGTACTCTATCTCTACTGTGCTCCACTGTACTCTATCTCTACTGTGCTCCACTGTACTCTATCTCTACTGTGCTCCACTCTACTCTACCTCTACTGTGCTCCACTGTATCCTACCTCTACTGTGCTCTACTGTACTCTATCTCTACTGTGCTCCACTGTACTCTACCTCTACTGTACTCCACTATACTCTAACTCTACTATACTCCTGTACTCTATCTCTACTGTGCTCCACTGTACTCTATTTCTACTGTGCTCCACTGTACTCTATCTCTACTGTACTCCACTGTACTCTATTTCTACTGCACTTCACTGTCCTCTATCTCTACTGTACTCCACTGTACTCTACCTCTATTGTGCTCCACTGTACTCTATATCTACTGTACTCTACTGTACTCTATCTCTACTGTACTCCACTGTACTCTATCTCTACTGTACTCCACTGTACTCTACCTCTACTGTACTCTACTGTACTCTATCTCTACTGTACTCCACTGTACTCTATCTCTACTGTACTCCACTGTACTCTACCTCTACTGTACTCTACTGTTCTCTACCTCTACTCGGCTCTACTGTACTCTACTCTACTGTACTCCACTGTACTCTATCTCTACTGTGATCCACTGTACTCTACTTCTACTGTACTCCACTGTAATCTATCTCCACTGTGATCCACTGTACTCTATCTCTACTGTGCTCCACTGTACTCTACCTCTACTGTGCTCCACTGTACTCTATCTCTACTGTGCTCCACTGTATCCTACCTCTACTGTACTCCACTGTACTCTATCTCTACTGTGCTCCACTGTACTCTATCTCTACTGTACTCCACTGTACTCTACCTCTACTGTGCTCTACTGTTCTCTACCTCTACTGTGCTCTACTGTACTCCACCTCTACTGTGCTCCACTGTACCCTACCTCTACTGTGCTCAACTGTACTCTACCTCTACTGTGCTCCACTGTACTCTACCTCTACTGTACTCCACTGTACTCTATCTCTACTGTGCTCCACTGTACTCTACCTCTACTGTGCTCAACTGTACTCTACTGTACTCCACTGTACTCTACCTCTACTGTACTCTACTCTACTGTACTCCACTGTACTCTATCTCTACTGTGATCCACTGTACTCTACTTCTACTGTACTCCACTGTAATCTATCTCTACTGTGATCCACTGTACTCTATCTCTACTGTGCTCCACTGTACTCTACCTCTACTGTGCTCCACTGTACTCTATCTCTACTGTGCTCCACTGTATCCTACCTCTACTGTACTCCACTGTACTTTATCTCTACTGTGCTCCACTGTACTCTACCTCTACTGTACTCCACTGTACTCTATCTCTACTGTACTCCACTGTACTCTACCTCTACTGTACTCCACTGTACTCTATCTCTACTGTGCTCAACTGTACTGTACTGTACTCCACTGTAATCTACCTCTACTGTACTCCACTGTACTCTACCTCTACTGTGCTCCACTATACTCTACCTCTACTGTGCTCCACTGTACTCTACCTCTACTGTCCTCCACTGTACTCTACCTCTACTGTGCTCCACTGTACTCTCTCTCTACTGTACTCTACCTCTACTGTACTCTACTGTACTCCACCTCTAATGTGCTCCACTGTACTCTACCTCTACTGTACTCTACCTCTACTGTACTCCACTGTACTCTACCTCTAATGTGCTCCACTGTACTCTATCTCTACTGTGCTCCACTGTACTCTATTTCTACTGTGCTCCACTGTACTCTATCTCTACTGTACTCCACTGTACTCTATCTCTACTGTACTTCACTGTCCTTTATCTCTAATGTACTCCACTGTACTCTACCTCTATTGTGCTCCATTGTACTCTATCTCTACTGTACTCTACTGTACTCTATCTCTACTTTACTCCACTGTACTCTATCTCTACTGTACTCCACTGTACTCTACCTCTACTTTGCTCCACTGTACACTCTCTCTACTGTACTCTACCTCTACTGTACTCTACTGTGCTCCACTGTACTCCACTGTAGTCTACCTCTACTGTGCTCCACTGTACTCTACCTCTACTGTGCTCCACTATACTCTACCTCTACTGTGCTCCACTGTACTCTACCTCTACTGTCCTCCACTGTACTCTACCTCTACTGTGCTCCACTGTACTCTCTCTCTACTGTACTCTACCTCTACTGTACTCTACTGTACTCCACCTCTAATGTGCTCCACTGTACTCTACCTCTACTGTACTCTACCTCTACTGTACTCCACTGTACTCTACCTCTAATGTGCTCCATTGTACTCTATCTCTACTGTGCTCCACTGTACTCTATTTCTACTGTGCTCCACTGTACTCTATCTCTACTGTACTCCACTGTACTCTATCTCTACTGTACTTCACTGTCCTTTATCTCTAATGTACTCCACTGTACTCTACCTCTATTGTGCTCCATTGTACTCTATCTCTACTGTACTCTACTGTACTCTATCTCTACTTTACTCCACTGTACTCTATCTCTACTGTACTCCACTGTACTCTACCTCTACTGTGCTCCACTGTACTCTACCTCTACCGTACTCCACTGTACTCTACCTCTACTGTACTCTACTGTTCTCTACCTCTACTGTGCTCCACTGTACTCTACCTCTACTGTGCTCCACTGTACTCTATCTCTACTGTGCTCCACTCTACTCTACCTCTACTGTGCTCCACTGTATCCTACCTCTACTGTACTCCACTGTACTCTATCTCTACTGTGCTCCACTGTACTCTATCTCTACTGTACTCCACTGTACTCTACCTCTACTGTGCTCTACTGTTCTCTACCTCTACTGTGCTCTACTGTACTCCACCTCTACTGTTCTCCACTGTACCCTACCTCTATTGTGCTCCACTGTACTCTACCTCTACTGTGCTCCACTGTACTCTACCTCTACTGTACTCCACTGTATTCTATCTCTACTGTGCTCCACTGTACTCTACCTCTACTGTGCTCAACTGTACTCTAGTGTACTCCACTGTACTCTACCTCTACTGTACTCCACTGTACTCTATCTCTACTGTACTCCACTGTACTCTACCTCTACTGTACTCCACTGTACTCTATCTCTACTGTGCTCCACTGTACTCTACCTCTACTGTGCCCAACTTTACTGTACTCTACTCCACTGTACTCTACCCTACCTCTACTGTACTCCACTGTACTCTACCTCTACTGTACTCCACTGTACTCTACCTCTACTGTACTCAACTGTACTCTATCTCTACTGTGCTCCACTGTACACTACCTCTACTGTACTCGACTGTACTCTATCTCTATTGTACTCCACTGTACTCTACCTATACTGTACTCTACTGTTCTCTACCTCTACTGTACTCCGCTGTACTCTATCTCTACTGTGATCCACTGTACTCTACCTCTACTGTACTCCACTGTACTCTATCTCTACTGTGCTCCACTGTACTCTACCTCTACTGTGCTCAACTGTACTCTACTGTACTCCACTGTACTCTACCTCTACTGTACTCTACTCTACTGTACTCCACTGTACTCTATCTCTACTGTGATCCACTGTACTCTACTTCTACTGTACTCCACTGTAATCTATCTCTACTGTGATCCACTGTACTCTATCTCTACTGTGCTCCACTGTACTCTACCTCTACTGTGCTCCACTGTCCCCTATCTCTACTGTGCTCCACTGTATCCTACCTCTACTGTACTCCACTGTACTCTATCTCTACTGTGCTCCACTGTACTCTATCTCTACTGTACTCCACTGTACTCTACCTCTACTGTACTCCACTGTACTCTATCTCTACTGTGCTCAACTGTACTGTACTGTACTCCACTGTAATCTACCTCTACTGTACTCCACTGTACTCTACCTCTACTGTGCTCCACTATACTCTACCTCTACTGTGCTCCACTGTACTCTACCTCTACTGTCCTCCACTGTACTCTACCTCTACTGTGCTCCACTGTACTCTCTCTCTACTGTACTCTACCTCTACTGTACTCCACTGTACTCTACCTCTAATGTGCTCCACTGTACTCTATCTCTACTGTGCTCCACTGTACTCTATTTCTACTGTGCTCCACTGTACTCTATCTCTACTGTGCTCCACTGTATCCTACCTCTACTGTACTCCACTGTACTCTATCTCTACTGTACTCCACTGTACTCTATCTCTACTGTACTCCACTGTACTCTACCTCTACTGTACTCCACTGTACTCTATCTCTACTGTGCTCAACTGTACTGTACTGTACTCCACTGTAATCTACCTCTACTGTACTCCACTGTACTCTACCTCTACTGTGCTCCACTATACTCTACCTCTACTGTGCTCCACTGTACTCTACCTCTACTGTCCTCCACTGTACTCTACCTCTACTGTGCTCCACTGTACTCTCTCTCTACTGTACTCTACCTCTACTGTACTCCACTGTACTCTACCTCTAATGTGCTCCACTGTACTCTATCTCTACTGTGCTCCACTGTACTCTATTTCTACTGTGCTCCACTGTACTCTACCTCTACTGTACTCCACTGTACTCTATCTCTACTGTGCTCCACTGTACTCTACCTCTACTGTGCTCAACTGTACTCTACTGTACTCCACTGTACTCTACCTCTACTGTACTCTACTCTACTGTACTCCACTGTACTCTATCTCTACTGTGATCCACTGTACTCTACTTCTACTGTACTCCACTGTAATCTATCTCTACTGTGATCCACTGTACTCTATCTCTACTGTGCTCCACTGTACTCTACCTCTACTGTGCTCCACTGTACTCTATCTCTACTGTGCTCCACTGTATCCTACCTCTACTGTACTCCACTGTACTTTATCTCTACTGTGCTCCACTGTACTCTACCTCTACTGTACTCCACTGTACTCTATCTCTACTGTACTCCACTGTACTCTACCTCTACTGTACTCCACTGTACTCTATCTCTACTGTGCTCAACTGTACTGTACTGTACTCCACTGTAATCTACCTCTACTGTACTCCACTGTACTCTACCTCTACTGTGCTCCACTGTACTCTATCTCTACTGTGCTCAACTGTACTGTACTGTACTCCACTGTAATCTACCTCTACTGTACTCCACTGTACTCTACCTCTACTGTGCTCCACTATACTCTACCTCTACTGTGCTCCACTGTACTCTACCTCTACTGTCCTCCACTGTACTCTACCTCTACTGTGCTCCACTGTACTCTCTCTCTACTGTACTCTACCTCTACTGTACTCTACTGTACTCCACCTCTAATGTGCTCCACTGTACTCTACCTCTACTGTACTCTACCTCTACTGTACTCCACTGTACT
>JAROOI010000304.1:0-20000 GCA_030578255.1 Tiaroga cobitis
AACCCGACTCGAGAAGAACCGTACCCCGGCGGGGCGGGGGCCATTACCGGCCTCACACCGTCCACGGGCTAAGCCTCCATCAGAAGGACTTAGACCCCCGGCCCGCACCGGGGAGAGCGGTCTTCCGTACGCCACAATTCCCTCGCCCCGGCTGAGGGGACGGGGATTCGGCGCTGGGCTCTTCCCTCTTCGCTCGCCGCTACTGAGGGAATCCTTGTTAGTTTCTTTTCCTCCGCTTAGTAATATGCTTAAATTCAGCGGGTCGTCTCGCCTGATCTGAGGTCGAAGCTGGGTGTTTTCGGAGGGCGGCCGCCCCGGGGGGCGAACCCCGGGGACTGGCCGGCGACCTAGGGGCGTCCCGCGTTCCCGACCCGCCGAACCCCCCTCCCTCCCAGGGTGCGAGCGAGACCCCACGACGACGTCCGCCGACCGAGGCGGGTGAGGTCTCCTCGCGCGGGCAGCGGTGGTTTTGAGGCACCGGCAGCCGCGGAGGAGGACACCCGGGACCTCGGAGCGACGAGGCGCCGCCCTCCCCCGAGGGGAAGACGGAGGCCTCTCCCCGAAAGGAGAGAAGGGAGACGGGACGAGGGGGACGGTCTGCGTTTGGGAGGACGGAGGCCCGTGGGCCTACGACGCTCCAGCCGCGGGGCCCGGAGGCCCCGATCGATAGCAAAGCGACCCTCAGACAGACGTAGCCCCGGGAGGAACCCGGGGCCGCAAAGTGCGTTCGAAGTGTCGATGATCAATGTGTCCTGCAATTCACATTAGTTCTCGCAGCTGGCTGCGTTCTTCATCGACTCACGAGCCGAGTGATCCACCGCTAAGAGTTGTACACTTGAGTGTTATTGTTTCGGGGCCGACCAACACACACACAAACCGAGGCGATGGGAGAAAAAAAAAGAGTGGTGGCGAGACCCGACGGGCGCCTCCTCCCCCCCGGTCGAGGGATGGGGAGGAGGTCTTTAAACCCACGGTCCCCTTCTCCCCAGACCCCGTGAGGGGTCAGGGGGTCCGGAGCCTACGGGGTACCCGTCGGGGTTGCAACTCTCGCCACTCGTTTTTCACCGAAGGGGGGGTTTCAGGTCCGCCGGGGCGGACCCGAGGCATTTGGTTTTTCGTTCCTGGGACAACAGCCGAGGCCCGGAGACCTGTAATGATCCTTCCGCAGGTTCACCTACGGAAACCTTGTTACGACTTTTACTATCTCTAGATGGTCAAGTTTGATCGTCTTCTCGACGCTCCGCCAGAACCCAGCGAGGAGCTCCGGCGGGGCCGATCCAAGGACCTCACTAAACCACCCAATCGGTAGTAGCGACGGGCGGTGTGTACAAAGGGCAGGGACTTAATCAACGCGAGCTTATGACCCGCGCTTACTGGGAATTCCTCGTTGATGGGAAACAGTTTCAATCCCCAGTCCCGATCACGAGCGGGGTTCAGCGGGTTACCCGCGCCTCTCGGCGCAGGGTAGGCACACGCTGATCCGCCCATTGTGGCGCGCGTGCAGCCCCGGACATCTAAGGGCATCACAGACCTGTTATTGCTCCATCTCGCGTGGCTGAACGCCACTTGTCCCTCTAAGAAGTTGGACGCCGACCGCTCGGGGGCCGCGTAACTAGTTAGCATGCCGGAGTCTCGTTCGTTATCGGAATGAACCAGACAAATCGCTCCACCAACTAAGAACGGCCATGCACCACCACCCACAGAATCGAGAAAGAGCTATCAATCTGTCAATCCTTTCCGTGTCCGGGCCGGGTGAGCTTTCCCGTGTTGAGTCAAATTAAGCCGCAGGCTCCACTCCTGGTGGTGCCCTTCCGTCAATTCCTTTAAGTTTCAGCTTTGCAACCATACTCCCCCCCGGAACCCAAAGACTCGTGGTTTCCCGCACGCTGCCCGGCGGGTCATGGGAATAACGCCGCCGGATCGCGGGTTGGCATCGTTTACGGTCGGAACTACGACGGTATCTGATCGTCTTCGAACCTCCGACTTTCGTTCTTGATTAATGAAAACATTCTTGGCAAATGCTTTCGCTCTCGTCCGTCTTGCGCCGGTCCAAGAATTTCACCTCTAGCGGCGCAATACGAATGCCCCCGGCCGTCCCTCTCAATCATGGCCCCGGGTTCCAGAAACCCACAAAATAGAACCGGAGTCCTATTCCATTATTCCTAGCTGCGGTATTCAGCGGCGACGGGCGGCCTGCTTTGAACACTCTAATTTTTTCAAAGTAAACGCTTCGGGCCCCGAGGACCGGACACCCAGTTAAGGGCATCCGGGGGGCGCCGTGAGGCAGGGGTCCGGGACAGGCGGTGGCTCGCCTCGCGGCGGACCGCCGGCCCGCTCCCGAGATCCAACTACGAGCTTTTTAACTGCAGCAACTTTAGTATACGCTATTGGAGCTGGAATTACCGCGGCTGCTGGCACCAGACTTGCCCTCCAATGGGTCCTCGCCCATGGGTTTAGGATACGCTCATTCCAATTACAGGGCCTCGAAAGAGACCTGTATTGTTATTTTTCGTCACTACCTCTCCGTGTCGGAAATGGGTAATTTGCGCGCCTGCTGCCTTCCTTGGATGTGGTAGCCGTTTCTCAGGCTCCCTCTCCGGAATCGAACCCTGATTCCCCGTTACCCGTGGTCACCATGGTAGGCGCCGAATGTACCATCGAAAGTTGATAGGGCAGACATTCGAATGAGTCGTCGCCGCCGCGGAGGGCGCGCGATCGGCCCGAGGTTATCTAGAGTCACCAAAGCGGCCGGGGCGGCCGGAGCCGCACCCGGATGGGTTTTGGATCTGATAAATGCACGCGTCCCCGACCCCCCGGGGGGAGCCGGGTCGGCGCTCGTTAGCATGTATTAGCTCTGGAATTGCCACAGTTATCCAAGTAGCGGGTGGAGCGATCAAAGGAACCATAACTGATTTAATGAGCCATTCGCAGTTTCACTGTACCGACCGTGTGCACTTAGACCTGCATGGCTTAATCTTTGAGACAAGCATATGCTACTGGCAGGATCAACCAGGTAAACCGCCCTGGGGGAAGGAGAACCGCGACACGCTGGCTTCCTACACACGGGTCTCGCTCCGCTCGGGCCCCCGGTCGAGGGATGGCCCGAGGACGGCGCGGCCGCTCATAGGGCGCGTGCGGAACCCCTCCTCCGTGGGGCGGAGGTGGGGTGTGGGTGGGTGGCCGCTGGGTCGAGGGCCGTAACCGGGAAGGGTGCTTTTCGTGCGGGGAGGTGCGGTTGCGAAGGGTCGGCTCAAGACTTGGGGAGGGTGTCGGCCTCGCCCGTCGTCCGATCCTACCCGACGCGCCCGCGTCCTCCGCCGCCGTGGCGGACGTTCGTTTCAGACGGGCCTTCTGAGTCTCCCGAGGGGGGTCGACGCGGCCTGCTTTCCCCGGAGGGAGGCCGCGCCTAGAGCCGACACGCAGAGCGGGGAGGAGCAAGCTGCCCAGAGCGGTCTTTCGACCGGGCAGGGGCCGTCCCCAGGCGCGTCCCGAGTTCCAATCGACCAGGCGACCCCTAGCAGCGACGGCCCGGAGGAGGGGGTGCTCTCCTCCGGGCCCCGGGCAACCCGGAGGCGCCCGTTCGTACGGGAGTCCGTCACCTTGTCCGAGCGGGGCCTTTGTCCCCTCCTCGACAAAACCCCGAAGGTCCGTTTTAGGACCGTCTCGACACCGACGAGTGCTCCGTCGGGGCCGACCGATTCCGCCCCACGCCCGAGTCTGAGGCGCCCTCCCCGGTCACCGGCCGGGGAGTCGGGACACCCTGGGAAAATCCCTCGACAGCACGTTAACGGTCACTGTTCGTTTTTCGGAGGGGGGACTTTTCCTCCAGAGCGCCCCCGTCAACGCTTACCGCCCCAGATGGCACATCCTCCCCAGGATGTAGTGAGACCGAGACCTAGCACCGCTTCGTCCGTCACCTTGTCCGAGCGGGGCCTTTGTCCCCTCCTCGACAAAACCCCCGAAGGTCCGTTTTAGGACCGTCTTGGCACCGACGGGTGCTCCGTCGCGCCCAACCGATTCCAACGCGCCCGAGTCTGAGGCGCCCTCCCCGGTTGCCAGCCGGGGAGTCGGCGGGAAACCCTGGGAAAATATTTCGACAGCACGTTTACGGACTCTGTTCGTTTTTCGGAGGGGGGACTTTTCCTCCAGAGCGCCCCCGTCAACGCTTACCGCCCCCAGATGGCACATCCTCCCCAGGATGTAGTGAGACCGAGACCTAGCACCGCTTCGTCCGTCACCTTGTCCGAGCGGGGCCTTTGTCCCCTCCTCGACAAAACCCCGAAGGTCCGTTTTAGGACCGTCTCGGCACCGACGGGTGCTCCGTCGCGCCCAACCGATTCCAACGCGCCCGAGTCTGAGGCGCCCTCCCCGGTTGCCAGCCGGGGAGTCGGGAAACCCTGGGAAAATATTTCGACAGCACGTTTACGGACTCTGTTCGTTTTTCGGAGGGGGACTTTTCCTCCAGAGCGCCCCCCGTCAACGCTTACCGCCCCCAGATGGCACATCCTCCCCAGGATGTAGTGAGACCGAGACCTAGCACCGCTTCGTCCGTCACCTTGTCCGAGCGGGGCCCTTTGTCCCCTCCTCGACAAAACCCCGAAGGTCCGTTTAAGGACCGTCTCGGCACCGACGGGTGCTCCGTCGCGCCCAACCCGATTCCAACGCGCCCGAGTCTGAGGCGCCCTCCCCGGTCGCCAGCCGGGGAGTCGGGAAACCTGGGAAAATCTTTCGACAGCACGTTTACGGACTCTGTTTCGTTTTTCGGAGGTGGACTTTTCCTCCAGAGCGCCCTCGTCACCGCCTACCACCCCAGATGATGCATCCTCCCCAGGATGTAGAGAACCCGAGACCGAGACCGAGACCGAGCACCGCTTCGTCCGTCACCTTGTCCGAGCGGGGCGCTTGTCCCCTCCTCGACAAACCCCCAAAGGTCCGTTTTAGGACCGTCTTTCCTCCGATGTGAGCTCCGTCAAGCAGACGGATGCACGCGTGCCCGAACCCGAGGCACTCTCCCCGGTCGTCAGCCGGGGAGCCGAGTCAGCGTGGGAATCTCATTCGTACGCCACTTGACGGACTCTGTCCGTTTTTTGTTTCTCACCGCTTTTTCCTCCAGGGGTGTCTCAAGCCCCTGGAGTCGTTTCACCGTTTACCCAGACCGATCGCTCGACAAGCGTACGTTTCTTACCCCGGGATCAGCCGAGGAGCCCCAAGGACAGACGGAACCGCGGCGCGCTGGCTTCCTACACACGGGTCTCGCTCCGCTCGAGCCCCCGGTCGAGGGATGGCTCGAGGACGGCACGGCCGCTCATAGGGGCGCGCGAGGATCCATCCGCCCCGGGGGGGGGTTTGGAGGGAGGCCTCTGGGGTCGAGGCCGTAACCGGGAAGGGTGCTTTCAAAGCGGGGGTGAGGCGCAGGGCGAAGTTAGGCTCTGAGACGTGACAGAGGAGGCCACCCTAAATACCTCCCCGACCGTCCGAGCCCCACGACGCACCCGCCGCCACCGCCGCCTCCGCGGACATCCGTTTCAGACGGGGCCTTCTGAGTCTCCCGAGGGGGTCGACGCGGCCTGCTTTCCCCGGAGGGAGGCCGCGTCTAGAGCCGACGCGCAGAGCGGGGAGGAGCAAGCTGCCCAGAGCGGTCTTTCGACCGGGGCAGGGGCCGTCCCCAGGCGCGTCCCGACTTCCAATCGACCAGGCGACCCCCTAGCAGCGACGGCCCGGAGGAGGGGGGTGCTCTCCTCCGGGCCCAAGGCAACCCGGAGGCGCCTGTTTGACCGTCACCTTGTCCGAGAAGAGCAGGAAGGTCTGCAGCTCTTGTTTGCATACATTTATGTATATCTTGGCATTTTCCTCCAGCGTGGCCATTCACCATGAGCACACGCACCCAGGGGGCGGTGCACCTCCGCCCGGACGCAAAGCAGTTAGGGGTCCTGGGTGTCCAATCCAGACCCGCGTTTACTGTAAGTCTCGTTGCCCTTTTATCTGGGCTGGGGTCAGGCCGATTCCCCTCCCGTCTGACCACCACGGGGGGGCACTCTGATCCTTGTTCTGGTTCTGGTTCTGGTTCGTGTACCTTGTCCCTTGTCCGAGCGAAGCATATGGTTTTTATTTACCCCGGGATCAACCGAGGAGCCCCTGAACGGACGAAACCGCGGCGCGCTGGCTTCCTACACACGGGTCTCGCTCCGCTCGAGCCCCCGGTCGAGGGATGGCTCGAGGACGGCACGGCCGCTCATAGGGCGCGCGAGGATCCATCCGTCTTGGTCGATTTTTTTGGGGCCCGAGTCTAGCCCAAACCGACCGTTCGACAAGCATATGGTTTTTATTTACCCCGGGATCAACCGAGGAGCCCCAGAACGGACGAAACCGCGGCGCGCTGGCTTCCTACACACGGGTCTCGCTCCGCTCGAGCCCCCGGTCGAGGGATGGCTCGAGGACGGCACGGCCGCTCATAGGGCGCGCGAGGATACATCCGTCTGGGGGGGGTTGGAGGGAGGCCTCTGGGTCGAGGCCGTAACCGGGAAGGGTGCTTTCAAAGCGGGGTGAGGCGCAGGGCGAAGTTAGGCTCTGAGACGTGACAGAGGGGCCCCCCTAAATACCTCCTCGACCGTCCGAGCCTCCCGACGCACCCGCCGCCACCGCCGCCTCCGCGGACATCCGTTTCAGACGGGCCTTCTGAGTCTCCCGAGGGTCGACGCGGCCTGCTTTCCCCGGAGGGAGGCCGCGCCTAGAGCCGACGCGCAGAGCGGGGAGGAGCAAGCTGCCCAAAGCGGTCTTTCGACCGGGCAGGGGCCATCCCCAGGCGCGTCCCAAGTTCCAATCGACCAGGCACCCCGACGTGACGGCCCGAAGGAGAGGGTGCGCCCCTCCGGGCCCCAGGCAACCCGGAGGCGCCTGTTGAACACCACCTTGTCCGAGAGGAGAGTGACTCTGAGTGGGACTCACGACGGTCTGATGATGTGGTGTGTTGGCCGCCCTGTCCCGACCAACACACTCACCCTCCTCGATAAACCCCCGAAGGTCCGTTTTGGGACCGTCTTCGCTCTGACAGGAGCTCCATGGTGTCGCGGGCAAATCTGAATCTGGCCCAGGACGGGCCACCTTCCCTGGGCTGGACAGGGAGGTCTGAGAGCATGGAGCTTCGAGCCGACAGCTAATTTTTGGACTCTTTCTTTTTCGAAATCTGGGCTTCAGAGTCAAGACCGGGGGTCAACTTCAAGACGGGCTTTGGGCATTATTCGTGCCCAGGACAGCCGCAACCTGCCTGGGCAACGCGCTTTTCAGAAAAGTCATACCGTCTGTTCCATGGAGGTTTCGTACTTCCAGAGCTACGCCATCGCGCGGCCGTAATCTGGATTTCACACACCCACCCGAGTGGGACTCACGACGGTCTGATGATGCGGTGTGTTGGCCGCCCTGTCCCGACCAACACACTTACCCTCCTCCATAAACCCCCGAAGGTCCGTTTTAGGACCGTCTTCGCTCTGACAGGAGCTCCATGTGCGGCGGGCAAATCTGAATAATGCCCAGGACGGGCCACCTTCCCTGGGCTGGACAGGGAGGTCTGAGAGCATGGAGCTTCGAGCCGACAGCAAATTTTTGGACTCTTTCTTTTTCGAAATCTGGGCTTCAGAGTCAAGACCGGGGTCAACTTCAAGACGGGCTTTGGGCATTATTCGTGCCCAGGACAGCCGCAACCTGCCTGGGGCAACGCGCTTTTCAGAAAAGTCATACCGTCTGTTCCATGGAGGTTTCGTACTTCCAGAGCTACGCCATCGCGCGGCGTAATCTGGATTTCACACACCCACCCGAGTGGGACTCACGACGGTCTGATGATGCGGTGTGTTGGCCGCCCTGTCCCGACCAACACACTCACCCTCCTCGATAAACCCCCGAAGGTCCGTTTTGGGACCGTCTTCGCTCTGACAGGAGCTCCATGGTGTCGCGGGCAAATCTGAATCTGGCCCAAGACGGGCCACCTTCCCTGGGCTGGACAGGGAGGTCTGAGAGCATGGAGCTTCGAGCCGACAGCAAATTTTTGGACTCTTTCTTTTTCGAAATCTGGGCTTCAGAGTCAAGACCGGGGTCAACTTCAAGACGGGGCTTTGGGCATTATTCGTGCCCAGGACAGCCGCAACCTGCCTGGGCAACGCGCTTTTCAGAAAAGTCATACCGTCTGTTCCATGGAGGTTTCGTACTTCCAGAGCTACGCCATCGCGCGGCCCGTAATCTGGATTTCACACACCCACCCGAGTGGGACTCACGACGGTCTGATGATGCGGTGTGTTGGCCGCCCTGTCCCGACCAACACACTTACCTCCTCCATAAACCCCCGAAGGTCCGTTTTAGGACCGTCTTCGCTCTGACAGGAGCTCCATGGTGTCGCGGGCAAATCTGAATCTGGCCCAGGACGGGCCACCTTCCCTGGGCTGGACAGGGAGGTCTGAGAGCATGGAGCTTCGAGCCGACAGCAAATTTTTGGACTCTTTCTTTTTCGAAATCTGGGCTTCAGAGTCAAGACCGGGGTCAACTTCAAGACGGGCTTTGGGCATTATTCGTGCCCAGGACAGCCGCAACCTGCCTGGGCAACGCGGCTTTTCAGAAAAAGTCATACCGTCTGTTCCATGGAGGTTTCGTACTTCCAGAGCTACGCCATCGCGCGGCGTAATCTGGATTTCACACACCCACCCGAGTGGGACTCACGACGGTCTGATGATGCGGTGTGTTGGCCGCCCTGTCCCGACCAACACACTTACCCTCCTCCATAAACCCCCGAAGGTCCGTTTTTAGGACCGTCTTCGCTCTGACAGGAGCTCCATGTGCGGCGGGCAAATCTGAATCTGGCCCAGGACGGGCCACCTTCCTGGGCTGGACAGGGAGGTCTGAGAGCATGGAGCTTCGAGCCGACAGCAAATTTTTGGACTCTTTCTTTTTCGAAATCTGGGCTTCAGAGTCAAGACCGGGGTCAACTTCAAGACGGGCTTTGGGCATTATTCGTGCCCAGGACAGCCGCAACCTGCCTGGGCAACGCGCTTTTCAGAAAAGTCATACCGTCTGTTCCATGGAGGTTTCGTACTTCCAGAGCTACGCCATCGCGCGGCGTAATCTGGATTTCACACACCCACCCGAGTGGGGACTCACGACGGTCTGATGATGCGGTGTGTGGCCGCCCTGTCCCGACCAACACACTTACCCTCCTCCATAAACCCCCGAAGGTCCGTTTTAGGACCGTCTTCGCTCTGACAGGAGCTCCATGGTGTCGCGGGCAAATCTGAATCTGGCCCAGGACGGGGCCACCTTCCCTGGGGCTGGACAGGGAGGTCTGAGAGCATGGAGCTTCGAGCCGACAGCAAATTTTTGGACTCTTTCTTTTTCGAAATCTGGGCTTCAGAGTCAAGACCGGGGTCAACTTCAAGACGGGCTTTGGGCATTATTCGTGCCCAGGACAGCCGCAACCTGCCTGGGCAACGCGCTTTTCAGAAAAGTCATACCGTCTGTTCCATGGAGGTTTCGTACTTCCAGAGCTACGCCATCGCGCGGCGTAATCTGGATTTCACACACCCACCCGAGTGGGACTCACGACGGTCTGATGATGCGGTGTGTTGGCCGCCCTGTCCCGACCAACACACTTACCCTCCTCCATAACCCCCCGAAGGTCCGTTTTAGGACCGTCTTCGCTCTGACAGGAGCTCCATGTGCGGCGGGCAAATCTGAATAATGCCCAGGACGGGCCACCTTCCCTGGGCCGGGACAGGGAGGTCTGAGAGCATGGAGCTTCGAGCCGACAGCAAATTTTTGGACTCTTTCTTTTTCGAAATCTGGGCTTCAGAGTCAAGACGGGGTCAACTTCAAGACGGGCTTTGGGCATTGTTCGTGCCCAGGACAGCCGCAACCTGCCTGGGCAACGCGCTTTTCAGAAAAGTCATACCGTCTGTTCCATGGAGGTTTCGTACTTCCAGAGCTACGCCATCGCGCGGCGTAATCTGGATTTCATACACCCACCCGAGTGGGACTCACGACGGTCTGGTGATGCGGTTGTGTTGGCCGCCCTGTCCCAACCAACACACTTGCCCTCCTCCATAACCCCCCGAAGGTCCGTTTTAGGACCGTCTTCGCTCTGACAGGAGCTCCATGTGCGGCGGGGCAAATCTGAATCTGGCCCAGGACGGGCCACCTTCCCTGGGCTGGACAGGGAGGTCTGAGAGCATGGAGCTTTGAGTCCCGGGAGATTTTTGGACTCTGTCTTTTTTTCGAAATCTGGGCTTCAGAGTCAAGACCGGGGTCAACTTCAAGACGGGCTTTGGGCATTATTCGTGCCCAGGACAGCCGCAACCTGTCCTGGGCAACGCGCTTTTCAGAAAAGTCATACCGTCTGTTCCATGGAGGTTTCGTACTTCCAGAGCTACGCCATCGCGCGGCGTAATCTGGATTTCACACACCCACCCGAGTGGGACTCACGACGGTCTGATGATGCGGTGTGTTGGCCGCCCTGTCCCGACCAACACACTTACCCTCCTCCATAACCCCCCGAAGGTCCGTTTTAGGACCGTCTTCGCTCTGACAGGAGCTCCATGTGCGGCGGGCAAATCTGAATCTGGCCCAGGACGGGCCACCTTCCCTGGGCTGGACAGGGAGGTCTGAGAGCATGGAGCTTTGAGTCCCGGGAGATTTTTGGACTCTGTCTTTTTTCGAAGTCTGGGCTTCAGAGTCAAGACCGGGGTCAACTTCAAGACGGGCTTTGGGCATTATTCGTGCCCAGGACAGCCGCAACCTGCCTGGGCAACGCGCTTTTCAGAAAAGTCATACCGTCTGTTCCATGGAGGTTTCGTACTTCCAGAGCTACGCCATCGCGCGGCGTAATCTGGATTTCAGACACCCACCCGAGTGGGACTCACGACGGTCTGATGATGCGGTGTGTTGGCCGCCCTGTCCCGACCAACACACTTGCCCTCCTCCATAACCCCCCGAAGGTCCGTTTTAGGACCGTCTTCGCTCTGACAGGAGCTCCATGTGCGGCGGGCAAATCTGAATCTGGCCCAGGACGGGCCACCTTCCCTGGGCTGGACAGGGAGGTCTGAGAGCATGGAGCTTTGAGTCCCGGGAGATTTTTGGACTCTGTCTTTTTTCGAAGTCTGGGCTTCAGAGTCAAGACCGGGGTCAACTTCAAGACGGGCTTTGGGCATTATTCGTGCCCAGGACAGCCGCAACCTGCCTGGGCAACGCGCTTTTCAGAAAAGTCATACCGTCTGTTCCATGGAGGTTTCGTACTTCCAGAGCTACGCCATCGCGCGGCGTAATCTGGATTTCAGACACCCACCCGAGTGGGACTCACGACGGTCTGATGATGCGGTGTGTTGGCCGCCCTGTCCCAACCAACACACTTACCCTCCTCCATAAACCCCCGAAGGTCCGTTTTGGGACCGTCTTCGCTCCAGAATGAGCTCCATGGGGTCGCGGGCAAATCTGAATCTGGCCCAGGACGGGCCACCTTCCCTGGGCTGGACAGGGAGGTCTGAGAGCATGTAGCTTTGAGTATACAGCACATTTTTGGACTCTGTCTTTTTCGAAATCTGGGCTTCACAGTCAAGCCCAGGGTCAATTTCAACATGGGCTTTTGGCTTCATTGGTGCCCAGGAGACCCCCACCCTGCCTGGGATGCGCTTTTCAGAAAAGTCAGACCGTCATTTTCCTGGAAGTTTCATGTTTTTCAGAGCTCCACCCCCGCGGAGATTGAACTCACTTCCCCAGCCAGAGTGCACCCTCTCTGGCTTTGGGTCACTGCCTTGAAGGCCCTGGAGGTCTGGACCAACAGTGCGTTCATGGACTCTGTCGATTTTCCGATTTTTGAATCCAGAGTCAAGCCGGCCAGGGGCTCTCTTTGTCCGTGTTCGCGCCCAGAGGAGGCCTCTCGGCCTCCCCTACAAGAGCCCCAAGGCCCGTGTTACGACCGTCTTTCCTCCAGACGGAGCTCCAGGAGTGGCGGGCAAATCTGAGTCTGGCCCAGGGCGGGCCACCTTCCCTGGGCTGGCCAGGGAGGTCTTGAGCGCATGGAGCTTTGAGTCGACATTACACTTTTGGACTCTGTCTTTTTCGAAATCTGGGCTTCACAGTCAAGCCCAGGGTCAATTTCAACATGGGCTTTTGGCTTTATTGGTGCCCAGGAGACCCGCACCCTGCCTGGGATGCACTTTTCAGAAAGGTCAGACCGTCATTTTCCTGGAAGTTTCATGTTTTTCAGAGCCAGCTTGGCATCATTGTCAAGCCCTGGGTCAATTTCAACATGGGCATTGGGCTTCGTTCGTGCCCAGGAGACCCGCACCCTGCCTGGGATGCGCTTTTCAGACAAATCAGACCTTCATTTTCCTGGAAGTTTCATATTTTTCAGAGCCAGCTTGGCATCATTGTCAAGCCCAGAGTCAATGTCACCATGGGCATTGGGCTTCGTTCGTGCCCAGGAGACCCGCACCCTGCCTGGGATGCGCTTTTCAGTAAAGTCAGACCGTCATTTTCCTGGAAGTTTCATGTTTTTCAGAGCTCCACCCCCGCGGAGATTGAACTCACTTCCCCAGCCAGAGTGCACCCTCTCTGGCTTTGGGTCACTGCCTTGAAGGCCCTGGAGGTCTGGACCAACAGTGCGTTCATGGACTCTGTCGATTTTCCGATTTTTGAATCCAGAGTCAAGCCGGCCAGGGGCTCTCTTTGTCCGTGTTCGCGCCCAGAGAAGGCCTCTCGGCCTCCCCTACAAGAGCCCCAAGGCCCGTGTTACGACCGTCTTTCCTCCAGACGGAGCTCCAGGAGTGGCGGGCAAATCTGAGTCTGGCCCAGGGCGGGCCACCTTCCCTGGGCTGGCCAGGGAGGTCTTGAGCGCGTGGAGCTTTGAGTCGACATCACACTTTTGGACTCTGTCTTTTTCGAAATCTGGGCTTCACAGTCAAGCCCAGGGTCAATTTCAACATGGGCTTTTGGCTTCATTGGTGCCCAGGAGACCCCCACCCTGCCTGGGATGCGCTTTTCAGAAAAGTCAGACCGTCATTTTCCTGGAAGTTTCATGTTTTTCAGAGCTCCACCCCCGCGGAGATTGAACTCACTTCCCCAGCCAGAGTGCACCCTCTCTGGCTTTGGGTCACTGCCTTGAAGGCCCTGGAGGTCTGGACCAACAGTTCGTTCATGGACTCTGTCGATTTTCCGATTTTTTGAATCCAGAGTCAAGCCGGCCAGGGGCTCTCTTTGTCCGTGTTCGCGCCCAGAGGAGGCCTCTCGGCCTCCCCTACAAGAGCCCCAAGGCCCGTGTTACGACCGTCTTTCCTCCAGACGGAGCTCCAGGAGTGGCGGGCAAATCTGAGTCTGGCCCAGGGCGGGCCACCTTCCCTGGGCTGGCCAGGGAGGTCTTGAGCGCGTGGAGCTTTGAGTCGACATTACACTTTTGGACTCTGTCTTTTTCGATATCTGGGCTTCACAGTCAAGCCCAGGGTCAATTTCAACATGGGCATTGGGCTCCGTTCGTGCCCAGGAGACCCGCACCCTGCCTGGGATGCGCTTTTCAGACAAATCAGGCCGTCATTTTCCTGGAAGTTTCATGTTTTTCAGAGCCAGCTTGGCATCATTGTCAAGCCCAGAGTCAATGTCACCATGGGCATTGGGCTTCGTTCGTGCCCAGGAGACCCGCACCCTGCCTGGGATGCGCTTTTCAGTAAAGTCAGACCGTCATTTTCCTGGAAGTTTCATGTTTTTCAGAGCTCCACCCCCGCGGAGATTGAACTCACTTCCCCAGCCAGAGTGCACCCTCTCTGGCTTTGGGTCACTGCCTTGAAGGCCCTGGAGGTCTGGACCAACAGTTCGTTCATGGACTCTGTCGATTTTCCGATTTTTTGAATCCAGAGTCAAGCCGGCCAGGGGCTCTCTTTGCCTGTGTTCGCGCCCAGGGAAGGCCTCTCGGCCTCCCCTACAAGAGCCCCAAGGCCCGTGTTACGACCGTCTTTCCTCCAGACGGAGCTCCAGGAGTGGCGGGCAAATCTGAGTCTGGCCCAGGGCGGGCCACCTTCCCTGGGCTGGCCAGGGAGGTCTTGAGCGCATGGAGCTTTGAGTCGACATCACACTTTTGGACTCTGTCTTTTTCGAAATCTGGGCTTCACAGTCAAGCCCAGGGTCAATTTCAACATGGGCTTTTGGCTTTATTGGTGCCCAGGAGACCCGCACCCTGCCTGGGATGCGCTTTTCAGAAAAGTCAGACCGTCATTTTCCTGGAAGTTTCATGTTTTTCAGAGCCAGCTTGGCATCATTGTCAAGCCCAGAGTCAATGTCACCATGGGCGTTGGGCTTCGTTCGTGCCCAGGAGACCCGCACCCTGCCTGGGATGCGCTTTTCAGTAAAGTCAGACCGTCATTTTCCTGGAAGTTTCATGTTTTTCAGAGCTCCACCCCCGTGGAGATTGAACTCACTGCCCCAGCCAGAGTGCACCCTCTCCGGCTTTGGGTCACTGCCTTGAGGACCAGGGCCTTCAGGCTTGGCACCAGTGTCAAGCCCGGGGCCCTGGAGCTTATCCCCACCCAGAGTGACTCTGGGTGGGACTCACGACGGTCTGGCGAGGGTGGCGTTTGTGTGTGCGCTTCTCTCTTTCCTACATCACCCCGGAGGCCCGTTTTAGGACCGTCTCGGCTCCAGACGGAGCTCCATGAGTGGCGGGCAAATCTGAGTCTGGCCCAGGGCGGGCCACCTTCCCTGGGCTGGCCAGGAAGGTCTTGAGCGCATGGAGCTTTGAGTCGACATTACACTTTTGGACTCTGTCTTTTTCGAAATCTGGGCTTCACAGTCAAGCCCAGGGTCAAATTCACCGTGGGCATTGGGCTTCGTTCGTGCCCAGGAGACCCGCACCCTGCCTGGGATGCGCTTTTCAGACGAGTCAGGCCGTCATTTTCCTGGAAGTTTCATGTTTTTCAGAGCTCCACCCCCGTGGAGATTGAACTCACTGCCCCAGCCAGAGTGCACCCTCTCCGGCTTTGGGTCACTGCCTTGAGGACCAGGGCCTTCAGCTTGGCACCAGTGTCAAGCCCGGGGCCCTGGAGCTTATCCCCACCCAGAGTCACTCTGGGTGGGACTCACGACGGTCTGGCGAGGGTGGCGTTTGTGGGTGCGCTTCTCTCTTTCCTACATCACCCCGGAGGCCCGTTTCAGGACCGTCTCGGCTCCAGGCGGAGAGCCAGGGGTGGCGGGGCAAACCCGCCTCCGGCCCAGGTCGGAGCACCCTCCCTGGGCTGGCCGAGGAGACCCGTGCGCCTGGAGCTTACGGCGCACCGCTCCGTCGTGGACTCTGGTTTTGGAGCGAGCCCGACCCCGGGAGCCAAGCCTCCTCGAAGGGACCAAGCCCCAGGGCCAAGCCCCCGGGAACGCCAAGCCTCCGTGGAGGGCAAAGCCCCCCACAGCCAGGGTCAAGCGGCGGGGAGAGACGGGCCCTCTCCTCCCCACAAAGCCCACGTGGCGCGTTGCGGGCGACCCATTTCCCCGACGGTTCCTCCAGAACCGCGGGGCTGGCCGCTCCAAGCCGGGTATACAACACTTTGGGCGGCCAGGAGCCCCCCCTTGCGAGAAAAAGCAGTTTGAAGGACGGTGACCCCACCGCACAAGCTCCAAACGCCCGTAACTCGGCGAAGGCGGGTCCGATCGACGCCAAATTTTGATCGATTGTAGAAGGGGACGAGACCTTTCGAACGAGCCCGCCCCCAGCCTCGTGGGCCCCCGGGGGCCCGAGATACAGCCCCCCAAAGCGAACCGGAAGCGAAAAACGCAAATATCTCGGCCAAATCTCGACGGATCCGGCGGGCACCGGGCTCGTTCGATCCGTCTCGTCGAGCTGAAAAAACTGATACGAGTTTCGTGATTTTTGGTGCTGTTTTCGCGGAGATATTAGCCGAAAACCGTCGGGCGCGATCCAAAATGGCGGCCGCCGATGACGTCACGATCTCGGGAGAAAATCGCCCGTATCTCGGCGACGCGGAGGCCCAGAGGGCTCAAATTCGGGTGGGGAGGTCCCACGGGGGCCCTTGCTCGAACCAGGCCGGTGGCGGGCCTCGGGGACGCCCCCTACCGGATCGCCGTTCGCTGGGACCCCCGACTTTGAACGGCCGTAACTCGGGGACCCGGGCGAGTTGGACCTCGTGGGTGGGCTCCTTCGAAAGGCCCCGTCCGGCACTACGATCGATTAGAGTTTGGGGGATATTGAGCGAGGGGTTCTCGAGATATGAGCCGACAAAGCTGCGCCTTTGACCGGACGTAACTCCCTGACCCCGAGGCCCTCGGGGACGGGGGTGGGCTCGTTGGATAGGGCCCTTCGAGGCCTACAAACGACCCGAGTTTGAGATTTTTTCGCCGTGTGGTTTTCGAGATATTCGGGGAAAACTAAAATTTTTCCATTCGTTCAGTGGGTGAGGCTGTCACCCGTGTCTCCGAGGGGACTTCCAGGACCGCGGGGGCCACCTGGCCGTGCCCGAGGACGGTGAACCTTCCTCGGCGTGCCACCAGAGCCTCTGGGGTCCTGGAAGTCCCCACCCGCTGCAGGTTTTTGACTCTGAGGAATTTTCAGACCTCGAAAAGGGCCCCGACTTTGAACGGCCGTAACTCGGGGACCCGGGCGAGTTGGACCTCGTGGGTGGGCTCCTTCGAAAGGCCCCGTCCGGCACTACGATCGATCAGAGTTTGGGGAATATTGACCGAGGGGTTCTCGAGATGTGAGCCGACAAAGGTGCGCCTTTGACCGGACGTAACTCCCTGACCCAGAGGCCCTCTGGGACGGGGGTGGGCTCTTTGGATAGGGCTCATCGAGGCCTACAAACGACCCGAGTTTGAGATTTTTTCGCCGTGTGGTTTTCGAGATATTCGGGGAAAACCAAATGTCCCATTCGTTCAGTGGATTTGCCTGTCACCCATGTCTCCGAAGGGACTTCCAGGACCGCGGGGGGCATCTGGCCTTGCCCGAGGACGGTGAACCTTCCCCGGCCCGCCACCAGAGCATCTGGTGCCCTGGAAGTCCACACCCACTGCACGTTTTTGACTCTGAGGAATTTTCAGACCTCGAAAAGGGCCCCGACTTTGAACGGTCGTAACTCGGGGACCCGGGCGAGTTGGACCTCGTGGGTGGGCTCCTTCGAAAGGCCCCGTCCGGCACTACGATCGATCAGAGTTTGGGGAATATTGACCGAGGGGTTCTCGAGATGTGAGCCGACAAAGGTGCGCCTTTGACCGGACGTAACTCCCTGACCCAGAGGCCCTCTGGGACGGGGGTGGGCTCTTTGGATAGGGCCCATCGGGGCCTACAAACGACCCGAGTTTGAGATTTTTTCGCCGTGTGGTTTTCGAGATATTCGGGGAAAACCAAATGTCCCATTCGTTCAGTGGATTTGCCTGTCACCCATGTCTCCGAAGGGACTTCCAGGACCGCGGGGGCCATCTGGCCTTGCCCGAGGACGGTGAACCTTCCTCGGCCCGCCACCAGAGCCTCTGGTGCCCTGGAAGTCCACACCCACTGCACGTTTTTGACTCTGAGGAATTTTCAGACCTCGAAAAGGGCCCCCCCGACTTTGAACGGTCGTAACTCGGGGACCCGGGCGAGTTGGACCTCTTGGGTGGGCTCCTTCGAAAGGCCCCGTCCAGCACTACGATCGATCAGAGTTTGGGGAATATTGACCGAGGGGTTCTCGAGATGTGAGCCGACAAAGGTGCGCCTTTGACCGGACGTAACTCCCTGACCCAGAGGCCCTCTGGGACGGGGGTGGGCTCTTTGGATAGGGCCCATCGGGGCCTACAAACGACCCGAGTTTGAGATTTTTTCGCCGTGTGGTTTTCGAGATATTCGGGGAAAACCAAATGTCCCATTCGTTCAGTGGATTTGCCTGTCACCCATGTCTCCGAGGGGACTTCCAGGACCGCGGGGGCCATCTGGCCTTGCCCGAGGACGGTGAACCTTCCCCGGCCTGCCACCAGAGCATCTGGTGCCCTGGAAGTCCACACCCACTGCAGGTTTTTGACTCTGAGGAATTTTCAGACCTCGAAAAGGGCCCCCCGACTTTGAACGGCCGTAACTCGGGGACCCGGGCGAGTTGGACCTCGTGGGTGGGCTCCTTCGAAAGGCCCCGTCCAGCACTACGATCGATCAGAGTTTGGGGAATATTGACCGAGGGGTTCTCGAGATGTGAGCCGACAAAGGTGCGCCTTTGACCGGACGTAACTCCCTGACCCAGAGGCCCTCTGGGACGGGGGTGGGCTCTTTGGATAGGGCTCATCGAGGCCTACAAACGACCCGAGTTTGAGATTTTTTCGCCGTGTGGTTTTCGAGATATTCGGGGAAAACCAAATGTCCCATTCGTTCAGTGGATTTGCCTGTCACCCATGTCTCCGAAGGGACTTCCAGGACCGCGGGGGCCATCTGGCCTTGCCCGAGGACGGTGAACCTTCCTCGGCCCGCCACCAGAGCCTCTGGGGTCCTGGAAGTCCACTCCCACTGCACGTTTTTGACTCTGAGGAATTTTCAGAACTCGAAAAGGGCCCCGACTTTGAACGGCCGTAACTCGGGGACCCGGCCGCCCAGAGGCACCAGACTCGGGTCAAAGTAGGGTCTGGGTGGGCCCCTCGCAACGAGCCCACCCCCGAGCTCCGGGGCCCCCCGGTCCCGGAGAAAAGGGGCCCGACGGGACGGGGCGCCCATCGGAAGGAAAGGTCCCAGGGGCCCGGGGAGGCGGGGTCCGAGAGGGCCCGGGGGGAGCCCCCGACACCCGAAAGGGCGAGCCGCTGGGCCCTCCCCTTTCCGAGACACGGGCCGTTTTGTCCAAAAGTCCCCCGCGCGTAACCGGCCGTGTCTCGGGACCCGAAGGGCCCAGCGGCTCGGGACGGCGGGTGCCGGGGCCACCCTAGGGGACCCTGCTTCTCCCGCCGTCCCGAGCCACTGGGACCTTCCGGTCCCGAGATACGGCCACTTCCGGTCCAGCTTTGACCGGGCGTAACTCGGGGACCCGGGCGAGTTGGACCTCGTGGGTGGGCTCCTTCGAAAGGCCCCCTCCGGCACTACGATCGATCAGAGTTTGGGGAATATTGAGCGAGGGGTTCTCGAGATGTGAGCCGACAAATGTTACGCCTTTGACCGGACGTAACTCCCTGACCCAGAGGCCCTCTGGGACGGGGGTGGGCTCGTTGGATAGGGCCCATCGAGGCCCACAAACGACCCGAGTTTGAGATTTTTTCGCCGTGCGGTTTTCGAGATATTTGCCAAAAACCAAATGTCCCATTCGTTCAGTGGATTTGCCTGTCACCCATGTCTCCGAAGGGACTTCCAGGACCGCGGGGGCCATCTGGCCTTGCCCGAGGACGGTGAACCTTCCTCGGCCCGCCACCAGAGCCTCTGGGGTCCTGGAAGTCCACTCCCACTGCACGTTTTTGACTCTGAGGAATTTTCAGACCTCGAAAAGGGCCCCGACTTTGAACGGCCGTAACTCGGGGACCCGGCCGCCCAGAGGCGCCAGACTCGGGTCAAAGTAGGGTCTGGGTGGGCCCCTCGCAACGAGCCCACCCCCGAGCTCCGGGGCCCCCCGGTCCCGGAGAAAAGGGGCCCGACGGGACGGGGCGCCCATCGGAAGGAAAGGTCCCAGGGGCCCGGGGAGGCGGGGTTCGAGAGGGCCCGGGGGGAGCCCCCGACACCCGAAAGGGCGAGCCGCTGGGCCCTCCCCTTTCCGAGACACGGGCCGTTTTGTCCAAAAGTCCCCCGCGCGTAACCGGCCGTGTCTCGGGACCCGAAGGGCCCAGCGGCTCGGGACGGCGGGTGCCGGGGCCACCCTAGGGGACCCTGCTTCTCCCGCCGTCCCGAGCCACGGGGACCTTCCGGTCCCGAGATACGGCCACTTCCTGTCCAGCTTTGACCGGGCGTAACTCGGAGAGGAAGCCGAGTTGGGGCGCGACGCTCTGGGCGTTGGGGGACCTCGAGGAGACCCCCCCACACCGGGCGTGTGGAGCCCCAACTC
>JAROOI010000304.1:30000-45115 GCA_030578255.1 Tiaroga cobitis
CCCGGAGGCGCCCGTTCGTACGGGAGTCCGTCACCTTGTCCGAGCGGGGCCTTTGTCCCCTCCTCGACAAAACCCCGAAGGTCCGTTTTAGGACCGTCTCGACACCGACGAGTGCTCCGTCGGGCCGACCGATTCCGCCCCACGCCCGAGTCTGAGGCGCCCTCCCCGGTCACCGGCCGGGGAGTCGGGACACCCTGGGAAAATCCCTCGACAGCACGTTAACGGTCACTGTTCGTTTTTCGGAGGGGGACTTTTCCTCCAGAGCGCCCCCGTCAACGCTTACCGCCCCAGATGGCACATCCTCCCCAGGATGTAGTGAGACCGAGACCTAGCACCGCTTCGTCCGTCACCTTGTCCGAGCGGGGCCTTTGTCCCCTCCTCGACAAAACCCCGAAGGTCCGTTTTAGGACCGTCTTGGCACCGACGGGTGCTCCGTCGCGCCCAACCGATTCCAACGCGCCCGAGTCTGAGGCGCCCTCCCCGGTTGCCAGCCGGGGAGTCGGGAAACCCTGGGAAAATATTTCGACAGCACGTTTACGGACTCTGTTCGTTTTTCGGAGGGGGACTTTTCCTCCAGAGCGCCCCCGTCAACGCTTACCGCCCCAGATGGCACATCCTCCCCAGGATGTAGTGAGACCGAGACCTAGCACCGCTTCGTCCGTCACCTTGTCCGAGCGGGGCCTTTGTCCCCTCCTCGACAAAACCCCGAAGGTCCGTTTTAGGACCGTCTCGGCACCGACGGGTGCTCCGTCGCGCCCAACCGATTCCAACGCGCCCGAGTCTGAGGCGCCCTCCCCGGTTGCCAGCCGGGGAGTCGGGAAACCCTGGGAAAATATTTCGACAGCACGTTTACGGACTCTGTTCGTTTTTCGGAGGGGGACTTTTCCTCCAGAGCGCCCCCGTCAACGCTTACCGCCCCAGATGGCACATCCTCCCCAGGATGTAGTGAGACCGAGACCTAGCACCGCTTCGTCCGTCACCTTGTCCGAGCGGGGCCTTTGTCCCCTCCTCGACAAAACCCCGAAGGTCCGTTTAAGGACCGTCTCGGCACCGACGGGTGCTCCGTCGCGCCCAACCGATTCCAACGCGCCCGAGTCTGAGGCGCCCTCCCCGGTCGCCAGCCGGGGAGTCGGGAAACCCTGGGAAAATCTTTCGACAGCACGTTTACGGACTCTGTTCGTTTTTCGGAGGTGGACTTTTCCTCCAGAGCGCCCTCGTCACCGCCTACCACCCCAGATGATGCATCCTCCCCAGGATGTAGAGAACCCGAGACCGAGACCGAGACCGAGCACCGCTTCGTCCGTCACCTTGTCCGAGCGGGGCGCTTGTCCCCTCCTCGACAAACCCCCAAAGGTCCGTTTTAGGACCGTCTTTCCTCCGATGTGAGCTCCGTCAAGCAGACGGATGCACGCGTGCCCGAACCCGAGGCACTCTCCCCGGTCGTCAGCCGGGGAGCCGAGTCAGCGTGGGAATCTCATTCGTACGCCACTTGACGGACTCTGTCCGTTTTTGTTTCTCACCGCTTTTTCCTCCAGGGGTGTCTCAAGCCCCTGGAGTCGTTTCACCGTTTACCCAGACCGATCGCTCGACAAGCGTACGTTTCTTACCCCGGGATCAGCCGAGGAGCCCCAAGGACAGACGGAACCGCGGCGCGCTGGCTTCCTACACACGGGTCTCGCTCCGCTCGAGCCCCCGGTCGAGGGATGGCTCGAGGACGGCACGGCCGCTCATAGGGCGCGCGAGGATCCATCCGCCCCGGGGGGGGTTTGGAGGGAGGCCTCTGGGTCGAGGCCGTAACCGGGAAGGGTGCTTTCAAAGCGGGGTGAGGCGCAGGGCGAAGTTAGGCTCTGAGACGTGACAGAGGAGGCCACCCTAAATACCTCCCCGACCGTCCGAGCCCCACGACGCACCCGCCGCCACCGCCGCCTCCGCGGACATCCGTTTCAGACGGGCCTTCTGAGTCTCCCGAGGGGGTCGACGCGGCCTGCTTTCCCCGGAGGGAGGCCGCGTCTAGAGCCGACGCGCAGAGCGGGGAGGAGCAAGCTGCCCAGAGCGGTCTTTCGACCGGGCAGGGGCCGTCCCCAGGCGCGTCCCGACTTCCAATCGACCAGGCGACCCCTAGCAGCGACGGCCCGGAGGAGGGGGTGCTCTCCTCCCGGGCCCAAGGCAACCCGGAGGCGCCTGTTGACCGTCACCTTGTCCGAGAAGAGCAGGAAGGTCTGCAGCTCTTGTTTGCATACATTTATGTATATCTTGGCATTTTCCTCCAGCGTGGCCATTCACCATGAGCACACGCACCCAGGGGCGGTGCACCTCCGCCCGGACGCAAAGCAGTTAGGGGTCCTGGGTGTCCAATCCAGACCCGCGTTTACTGTAAGTCTCGTTGCCCTTTTATCTGGGCTGGGGTCAGGCCGATTCCCCTCCCGGTCTGACCACCACGGGGGGGCACTCTGATCCTTGTTCTGGTTCTGGTTCTGGTTCGTGTACCTTGTCCCTTGTCCGAGCGAAGCATATGGTTTTTATTTACCCCGGGATCAACCGAGGAGCCCCTGAACGGACGAAACCGCGGCGCGCTGGCTTCCTACACACGGGTCTCGCTCCGCTCGAGCCCCCGGTCGAGGGATGGCTCGAGGACGGCACGGCCGCTCATAGGGCGCGCGAGGATCCATCCGTCTTGGTCGATTTTTTTGGGGCCCGAGTCTAGCCCAAACCGACCGTTCGACAAGCATATGGTTTTTATTTACCCCGGGATCAACCGAGGAGCCCCAGAACGGACGAAACCGCGGCGCGCTGGCTTCCTACACACGGGTCTCGCTCCGCTCGAGCCCCCGGTCGAGGGATGGCTCGAGGACGGCACGGCCGCTCATAGGGCGCGCGAGGATACATCCGTCTGGGGGGGGTTGGAGGGAGGCCTCTGGGTCGAGGCCGTAACCGGGAAGGGTGCTTTCAAAGCGGGGTGAGGCGCAGGGCGAAGTTAGGCTCTGAGACGTGACAGAGGGGCCCCCCTAAATACCTCCTCGACCGTCCGAGCCTCCCGACGCACCCGCCGCCACCGCCGCCTCCGCGGACATCCGTTTCAGACGGGCCTTCTGAGTCTCCCGAGGGTCGACGCGGCCTGCTTTCCCCGGAGGGAGGCCGCGCCTAGAGCCGACGCGCAGAGCGGGGAGGAGCAAGCTGCCCAAAGCGGTCTTTCGACCGGGCAGGGGCCATCCCCAGGCGCGTCCCAAGTTCCAATCGACCAGGCACCCCGACGTGACGGCCCGAAGGAGAGGGTGCGCCCCTCCGGGCCCCAGGCAACCCGGAGGCGCCTGTTGAACACCACCTTGTCCGAGAGGAGAGTGACTCTGAGTGGGACTCACGACGGTCTGATGATGTGGTGTGTTGGCCGCCCTGTCCCGACCAACACACTCACCCTCCTCGATAAACCCCCGAAGGTCCGTTTTGGGACCGTCTTCGCTCTGACAGGAGCTCCATGGTGTCGCGGGCAAATCTGAATCTGGCCCAGGACGGGCCACCTTCCCTGGGCTGGACAGGGAGGTCTGAGAGCATGGAGCTTCGAGCCGACAGCTAATTTTTGGACTCTTTCTTTTTCGAAATCTGGGCTTCAGAGTCAAGACCGGGGTCAACTTCAAGACGGGCTTTGGGCATTATTCGTGCCCAGGACAGCCGCAACCTGCCTGGGCAACGCGCTTTTCAGAAAAGTCATACCGTCTGTTCCATGGAGGTTTCGTACTTCCAGAGCTACGCCATCGCGCGGCCGTAATCTGGATTTCACACACCCACCCGAGTGGGACTCACGACGGTCTGATGATGCGGTGTGTTGGCCGCCCTGTCCCGACCAACACACTTACCCTCCTCCATAAACCCCCGAAGGTCCGTTTTAGGACCGTCTTCGCTCTGACAGGAGCTCCATGTGCGGCGGGCAAATCTGAATAATGCCCAGGACGGGCCACCTTCCCTGGGCTGGACAGGGAGGTCTGAGAGCATGGAGCTTCGAGCCGACAGCAAATTTTTGGACTCTTTCTTTTTCGAAATCTGGGCTTCAGAGTCAAGACCGGGGTCAACTTCAAGACGGGCTTTGGGCATTATTCGTGCCCAGGACAGCCGCAACCTGCCTGGGCAACGCGCTTTTCAGAAAAGTCATACCGTCTGTTCCATGGAGGTTTCGTACTTCCAGAGCTACGCCATCGCGCGGCGTAATCTGGATTTCACACACCCACCCGAGTGGGACTCACGACGGTCTGATGATGCGGTGTGTTGGCCGCCCTGTCCCGACCAACACACTCACCCTCCTCGATAAACCCCCGAAGGTCCGTTTTGGGACCGTCTTCGCTCTGACAGGAGCTCCATGGTGTCGCGGGCAAATCTGAATCTGGCCCAAGACGGGCCACCTTCCCTGGGCTGGACAGGGAGGTCTGAGAGCATGGAGCTTCGAGCCGACAGCAAATTTTTGGACTCTTTCTTTTTCGAAATCTGGGCTTCAGAGTCAAGACCGGGGTCAACTTCAAGACGGGGCTTTGGGCATTATTCGTGCCCAGGACAGCCGCAACCTGCCTGGGCAACGCGCTTTTCAGAAAAGTCATACCGTCTGTTCCATGGAGGTTTCGTACTTCCAGAGCTACGCCATCGCGCGGCCGTAATCTGGATTTCACACACCCACCCGAGTGGGACTCACGACGGTCTGATGATGCGGTGTGTTGGCCGCCCTGTCCCGACCAACACACTTACCCTCCTCCATAAACCCCCGAAGGTCCGTTTTAGGACCGTCTTCGCTCTGACAGGAGCTCCATGGTGTCGCGGGCAAATCTGAATCTGGCCCAGGACGGGCCACCTTCCCTGGGCTGGACAGGGAGGTCTGAGAGCATGGAGCTTCGAGCCGACAGCAAATTTTTGGACTCTTTCTTTTTCGAAATCTGGGCTTCAGAGTCAAGACCGGGGTCAACTTCAAGACGGGCTTTGGGCATTATTCGTGCCCAGGACAGCCGCAACCTGCCTGGGCAACGCGCTTTTCAGAAAAGTCATACCGTCTGTTCCATGGAGGTTTCGTACTTCCAGAGCTACGCCATCGCGCGGCGTAATCTGGATTTCACACACCCACCCGAGTGGGACTCACGACGGTCTGATGATGCGGTGTGTTGGCCGCCCTGTCCCGACCAACACACTTACCCTCCTCCATAAACCCCCGAAGGTCCGTTTTAGGACCGTCTTCGCTCTGACAGGAGCTCCATGTGCGGCGGGCAAATCTGAATCTGGCCCAGGACGGGCCACCTTCCCTGGGCTGGACAGGGAGGTCTGAGAGCATGGAGCTTCGAGCCGACAGCAAATTTTTGGACTCTTTCTTTTTCGAAATCTGGGCTTCAGAGTCAAGACCGGGGTCAACTTCAAGACGGGCTTTGGGCATTATTCGTGCCCAGGACAGCCGCAACCTGCCTGGGCAACGCGCTTTTCAGAAAAGTCATACCGTCTGTTCCATGGAGGTTTCGTACTTCCAGAGCTACGCCATCGCGCGGCGTAATCTGGATTTCACACACCCACCCGAGTGGGGACTCACGACGGTCTGATGATGCGGTGTGTTGGCCGCCCTGTCCCGACCAACACACTTACCCTCCTCCATAAACCCCCGAAGGTCCGTTTTAGGACCGTCTTCGCTCTGACAGGAGCTCCATGGTGTCGCGGGCAAATCTGAATCTGGCCCAGGACGGGCCACCTTCCCTGGGCTGGACAGGGAGGTCTGAGAGCATGGAGCTTCGAGCCGACAGCAAATTTTTGGACTCTTTCTTTTTCGAAATCTGGGCTTCAGAGTCAAGACCGGGGTCAACTTCAAGACGGGCTTTGGGCATTATTCGTGCCCAGGACAGCCGCAACCTGCCTGGGCAACGCGCTTTTCAGAAAAGTCATACCGTCTGTTCCATGGAGGTTTCGTACTTCCAGAGCTACGCCATCGCGCGGCGTAATCTGGATTTCACACACCCACCCGAGTGGGACTCACGACGGTCTGATGATGCGGTGTGTTGGCCGCCCTGTCCCGACCAACACACTTACCCTCCTCCATAACCCCCCGAAGGTCCGTTTTAGGACCGTCTTCGCTCTGACAGGAGCTCCATGTGCGGCGGGCAAATCTGAATAATGCCCAGGACGGGCCACCTTCCCTGGGCCGGACAGGGAGGTCTGAGAGCATGGAGCTTCGAGCCGACAGCAAATTTTTGGACTCTTTCTTTTTCGAAATCTGGGCTTCAGAGTCAAGACCGGGGTCAACTTCAAGACGGGCTTTGGGCATTGTTCGTGCCCAGGACAGCCGCAACCTGCCTGGGCAACGCGCTTTTCAGAAAAGTCATACCGTCTGTTCCATGGAGGTTTCGTACTTCCAGAGCTACGCCATCGCGCGGCGTAATCTGGATTTCATACACCCACCCGAGTGGGACTCACGACGGTCTGGTGATGCGGTGTGTTGGCCGCCCTGTCCCAACCAACACACTTGCCCTCCTCCATAACCCCCCGAAGGTCCGTTTTAGGACCGTCTTCGCTCTGACAGGAGCTCCATGTGCGGCGGGCAAATCTGAATCTGGCCCAGGACGGGCCACCTTCCCTGGGCTGGACAGGGAGGTCTGAGAGCATGGAGCTTTGAGTCCCGGGAGATTTTTGGACTCTGTCTTTTTTTCGAAATCTGGGCTTCAGAGTCAAGACCGGGGTCAACTTCAAGACGGGCTTTGGGCATTATTCGTGCCCAGGACAGCCG
The DNA here is from genome assembly GCA_030578255.1 of Tiaroga cobitis. Lineage (NCBI taxonomy): Eukaryota > Metazoa > Chordata > Actinopteri > Cypriniformes > Leuciscidae > Tiaroga > Tiaroga cobitis. The sequence goes on from JAROOI010000304.1 coordinate 36,737, forward strand.
CAACCTGCCTGGGCAACGCGCTTTTCAGAAAAGTCATACCGTCTGTTCCATGGAGGTTTCGTACTTCCAGAGCTACGCCATCGCGCGGCGTAATCTGGATTTCACACACCCACCCGAGTGGGACTCACGACGGTCTGATGATGCGGTGTGTTGGCCGCCCTGTCCCGACCAACACACTTACCCTCCTCCATAACCCCCCGAAGGTCCGTTTTAGGACCGTCTTCGCTCTGACAGGAGCTCCATGTGCGGCGGGCAAATCTGAATCTGGCCCAGGACGGGCCACCTTCCCTGGGCTGGACAGGGAGGTCTGAGAGCATGGAGCTTTGAGTCCCGGGAGATTTTTGGACTCTGTCTTTTTTCGAAGTCTGGGCTTCAGAGTCAAGACCGGGGTCAACTTCAAGACGGGCTTTGGGCATTATTCGTGCCCAGGACAGCCGCAACCTGCCTGGGCAACGCGCTTTTCAGAAAAGTCATACCGTCTGTTCCATGGAGGTTTCGTACTTCCAGAGCTACGCCATCGCGCGGCGTAATCTGGATTTCAGACACCCACCCGAGTGGGACTCACGACGGTCTGATGATGCGGTGTGTTGGCCGCCCTGTCCCGACCAACACACTTGCCCTCCTCCATAACCCCCCGAAGGTCCGTTTTAGGACCGTCTTCGCTCTGACAGGAGCTCCATGTGCGGCGGGCAAATCTGAATCTGGCCCAGGACGGGCCACCTTCCCTGGGCTGGACAGGGAGGTCTGAGAGCATGGAGCTTTGAGTCCCGGGAGATTTTTGGACTCTGTCTTTTTTCGAAGTCTGGGCTTCAGAGTCAAGACCGGGGTCAACTTCAAGACGGGCTTTGGGCATTATTCGTGCCCAGGACAGCCGCAACCTGCCTGGGCAACGCGCTTTTCAGAAAAGTCATACCGTCTGTTCCATGGAGGTTTCGTACTTCCAGAGCTACGCCATCGCGCGGCGTAATCTGGATTTCAGACACCCACCCGAGTGGGACTCACGACGGTCTGATGATGCGGTGTGTTGGCCGCCCTGTCCCAACCAACACACTTACCCTCCTCCATAAACCCCCGAAGGTCCGTTTTGGGACCGTCTTCGCTCCAGAATGAGCTCCATGGGGTCGCGGGCAAATCTGAATCTGGCCCAGGACGGGCCACCTTCCCTGGGCTGGACAGGGAGGTCTGAGAGCATGTAGCTTTGAGTATACAGCACATTTTTGGACTCTGTCTTTTTCGAAATCTGGGCTTCACAGTCAAGCCCAGGGTCAATTTCAACATGGGCTTTTGGCTTCATTGGTGCCCAGGAGACCCCCACCCTGCCTGGGATGCGCTTTTCAGAAAAGTCAGACCGTCATTTTCCTGGAAGTTTCATGTTTTTCAGAGCTCCACCCCCGCGGAGATTGAACTCACTTCCCCAGCCAGAGTGCACCCTCTCTGGCTTTGGGTCACTGCCTTGAAGGCCCTGGAGGTCTGGACCAACAGTGCGTTCATGGACTCTGTCGATTTTCCGATTTTTGAATCCAGAGTCAAGCCGGCCAGGGGCTCTCTTTGTCCGTGTTCGCGCCCAGAGGAGGCCTCTCGGCCTCCCCTACAAGAGCCCCAAGGCCCGTGTTACGACCGTCTTTCCTCCAGACGGAGCTCCAGGAGTGGCGGGCAAATCTGAGTCTGGCCCAGGGCGGGCCACCTTCCCTGGGCTGGCCAGGGAGGTCTTGAGCGCATGGAGCTTTGAGTCGACATTACACTTTTGGACTCTGTCTTTTTCGAAATCTGGGCTTCACAGTCAAGCCCAGGGTCAATTTCAACATGGGCTTTTGGCTTTATTGGTGCCCAGGAGACCCGCACCCTGCCTGGGATGCACTTTTCAGAAAGGTCAGACCGTCATTTTCCTGGAAGTTTCATGTTTTTCAGAGCCAGCTTGGCATCATTGTCAAGCCCTGGGTCAATTTCAACATGGGCATTGGGCTTCGTTCGTGCCCAGGAGACCCGCACCCTGCCTGGGATGCGCTTTTCAGACAAATCAGACCTTCATTTTCCTGGAAGTTTCATATTTTTCAGAGCCAGCTTGGCATCATTGTCAAGCCCAGAGTCAATGTCACCATGGGCATTGGGCTTCGTTCGTGCCCAGGAGACCCGCACCCTGCCTGGGATGCGCTTTTCAGTAAAGTCAGACCGTCATTTTCCTGGAAGTTTCATGTTTTTCAGAGCTCCACCCCCGCGGAGATTGAACTCACTTCCCCAGCCAGAGTGCACCCTCTCTGGCTTTGGGTCACTGCCTTGAAGGCCCTGGAGGTCTGGACCAACAGTGCGTTCATGGACTCTGTCGATTTTCCGATTTTTGAATCCAGAGTCAAGCCGGCCAGGGGCTCTCTTTGTCCGTGTTCGCGCCCAGAGAAGGCCTCTCGGCCTCCCCTACAAGAGCCCCAAGGCCCGTGTTACGACCGTCTTTCCTCCAGACGGAGCTCCAGGAGTGGCGGGCAAATCTGAGTCTGGCCCAGGGCGGGCCACCTTCCCTGGGCTGGCCAGGGAGGTCTTGAGCGCGTGGAGCTTTGAGTCGACATCACACTTTTGGACTCTGTCTTTTTCGAAATCTGGGCTTCACAGTCAAGCCCAGGGTCAATTTCAACATGGGCTTTTGGCTTCATTGGTGCCCAGGAGACCCCCACCCTGCCTGGGATGCGCTTTTCAGAAAAGTCAGACCGTCATTTTCCTGGAAGTTTCATGTTTTTCAGAGCTCCACCCCCGCGGAGATTGAACTCACTTCCCCAGCCAGAGTGCACCCTCTCTGGCTTTGGGTCACTGCCTTGAAGGCCCTGGAGGTCTGGACCAACAGTTCGTTCATGGACTCTGTCGATTTTCCGATTTTTTGAATCCAGAGTCAAGCCGGCCAGGGGCTCTCTTTGTCCGTGTTCGCGCCCAGAGGAGGCCTCTCGGCCTCCCCTACAAGAGCCCCAAGGCCCGTGTTACGACCGTCTTTCCTCCAGACGGAGCTCCAGGAGTGGCGGGCAAATCTGAGTCTGGCCCAGGGCGGGCCACCTTCCCTGGGCTGGCCAGGGAGGTCTTGAGCGCGTGGAGCTTTGAGTCGACATTACACTTTTGGACTCTGTCTTTTTCGATATCTGGGCTTCACAGTCAAGCCCAGGGTCAATTTCAACATGGGCATTGGGCTCCGTTCGTGCCCAGGAGACCCGCACCCTGCCTGGGATGCGCTTTTCAGACAAATCAGGCCGTCATTTTCCTGGAAGTTTCATGTTTTTCAGAGCCAGCTTGGCATCATTGTCAAGCCCAGAGTCAATGTCACCATGGGCATTGGGCTTCGTTCGTGCCCAGGAGACCCGCACCCTGCCTGGGATGCGCTTTTCAGTAAAGTCAGACCGTCATTTTCCTGGAAGTTTCATGTTTTTCAGAGCTCCACCCCCGCGGAGATTGAACTCACTTCCCCAGCCAGAGTGCACCCTCTCTGGCTTTGGGTCACTGCCTTGAAGGCCCTGGAGGTCTGGACCAACAGTTCGTTCATGGACTCTGTCGATTTTCCGATTTTTTGAATCCAGAGTCAAGCCGGCCAGGGGCTCTCTTTGCCTGTGTTCGCGCCCAGGGAAGGCCTCTCGGCCTCCCCTACAAGAGCCCCAAGGCCCGTGTTACGACCGTCTTTCCTCCAGACGGAGCTCCAGGAGTGGCGGGCAAATCTGAGTCTGGCCCAGGGCGGGCCACCTTCCCTGGGCTGGCCAGGGAGGTCTTGAGCGCATGGAGCTTTGAGTCGACATCACACTTTTGGACTCTGTCTTTTTCGAAATCTGGGCTTCACAGTCAAGCCCAGGGTCAATTTCAACATGGGCTTTTGGCTTTATTGGTGCCCAGGAGACCCGCACCCTGCCTGGGATGCGCTTTTCAGAAAAGTCAGACCGTCATTTTCCTGGAAGTTTCATGTTTTTCAGAGCCAGCTTGGCATCATTGTCAAGCCCAGAGTCAATGTCACCATGGGCGTTGGGCTTCGTTCGTGCCCAGGAGACCCGCACCCTGCCTGGGATGCGCTTTTCAGTAAAGTCAGACCGTCATTTTCCTGGAAGTTTCATGTTTTTCAGAGCTCCACCCCCGTGGAGATTGAACTCACTGCCCCAGCCAGAGTGCACCCTCTCCGGCTTTGGGTCACTGCCTTGAGGACCAGGGCCTTCAGGCTTGGCACCAGTGTCAAGCCCGGGGCCCTGGAGCTTATCCCCACCCAGAGTGACTCTGGGTGGGACTCACGACGGTCTGGCGAGGGTGGCGTTTGTGTGTGCGCTTCTCTCTTTCCTACATCACCCCGGAGGCCCGTTTTAGGACCGTCTCGGCTCCAGACGGAGCTCCATGAGTGGCGGGCAAATCTGAGTCTGGCCCAGGGCGGGCCACCTTCCCTGGGCTGGCCAGGAAGGTCTTGAGCGCATGGAGCTTTGAGTCGACATTACACTTTTGGACTCTGTCTTTTTCGAAATCTGGGCTTCACAGTCAAGCCCAGGGTCAAATTCACCGTGGGCATTGGGCTTCGTTCGTGCCCAGGAGACCCGCACCCTGCCTGGGATGCGCTTTTCAGACGAGTCAGGCCGTCATTTTCCTGGAAGTTTCATGTTTTTCAGAGCTCCACCCCCGTGGAGATTGAACTCACTGCCCCAGCCAGAGTGCACCCTCTCCGGCTTTGGGTCACTGCCTTGAGGACCAGGGCCTTCAGCTTGGCACCAGTGTCAAGCCCGGGGCCCTGGAGCTTATCCCCACCCAGAGTCACTCTGGGTGGGACTCACGACGGTCTGGCGAGGGTGGCGTTTGTGGGTGCGCTTCTCTCTTTCCTACATCACCCCGGAGGCCCGTTTCAGGACCGTCTCGGCTCCAGGCGGAGAGCCAGGGGTGGCGGGGCAAACCCGCCTCCGGCCCAGGTCGGAGCACCCTCCCTGGGCTGGCCGAGGAGACCCGTGCGCCTGGAGCTTACGGCGCACCGCTCCGTCGTGGACTCTGGTTTTGGAGCGAGCCCGACCCCGGGAGCCAAGCCTCCTCGAAGGGACCAAGCCCCAGGGCCAAGCCCCCGGGAACGCCAAGCCTCCGTGGAGGGCAAAGCCCCCCACAGCCAGGGTCAAGCGGCGGGGAGAGACGGGCCCTCTCCTCCCCACAAAGCCCACGTGGCGCGTTGCGGGCGACCCATTTCCCCGACGGTTCCTCCAGAACCGCGGGGCTGGCCGCTCCAAGCCGGGTATACAACACTTTGGGCGGCCAGGAGCCCCCCCTTGCGAGAAAAAGCAGTTTGAAGGACGGTGACCCCACCGCACAAGCTCCAAACGCCCGTAACTCGGCGAAGGCGGGTCCGATCGACGCCAAATTTTGATCGATTGTAGAAGGGGACGAGACCTTTCGAACGAGCCCGCCCCCAGCCTCGTGGGCCCCCGGGGGCCCGAGATACAGCCCCCCAAAGCGAACCGGAAGCGAAAAACGCAAATATCTCGGCCAAATCTCGACGGATCCGGCGGGCACCGGGCTCGTTCGATCCGTCTCGTCGAGCTGAAAAAACTGATACGAGTTTCGTGATTTTTGGTGCTGTTTTCGCGGAGATATTAGCCGAAAACCGTCGGGCGCGATCCAAAATGGCGGCCGCCGATGACGTCACGATCTCGGGAGAAAATCGCCCGTATCTCGGCGACGCGGAGGCCCAGAGGGCTCAAATTCGGGTGGGGAGGTCCCACGGGGGCCCTTGCTCGAACCAGGCCGGTGGCGGGCCTCGGGGACGCCCCCTACCGGATCGCCGTTCGCTGGGACCCCCGACTTTGAACGGCCGTAACTCGGGGACCCGGGCGAGTTGGACCTCGTGGGTGGGCTCCTTCGAAAGGCCCCGTCCGGCACTACGATCGATTAGAGTTTGGGGGATATTGAGCGAGGGGTTCTCGAGATATGAGCCGACAAAGCTGCGCCTTTGACCGGACGTAACTCCCTGACCCCGAGGCCCTCGGGGACGGGGGTGGGCTCGTTGGATAGGGCCCTTCGAGGCCTACAAACGACCCGAGTTTGAGATTTTTTCGCCGTGTGGTTTTCGAGATATTCGGGGAAAACTAAAATTTTTCCATTCGTTCAGTGGGTGAGGCTGTCACCCGTGTCTCCGAGGGGACTTCCAGGACCGCGGGGGCCACCTGGCCGTGCCCGAGGACGGTGAACCTTCCTCGGCGTGCCACCAGAGCCTCTGGGGTCCTGGAAGTCCCCACCCGCTGCAGGTTTTTGACTCTGAGGAATTTTCAGACCTCGAAAAGGGCCCCGACTTTGAACGGCCGTAACTCGGGGACCCGGGCGAGTTGGACCTCGTGGGTGGGCTCCTTCGAAAGGCCCCGTCCGGCACTACGATCGATCAGAGTTTGGGGAATATTGACCGAGGGGTTCTCGAGATGTGAGCCGACAAAGGTGCGCCTTTGACCGGACGTAACTCCCTGACCCAGAGGCCCTCTGGGACGGGGGTGGGCTCTTTGGATAGGGCTCATCGAGGCCTACAAACGACCCGAGTTTGAGATTTTTTCGCCGTGTGGTTTTCGAGATATTCGGGGAAAACCAAATGTCCCATTCGTTCAGTGGATTTGCCTGTCACCCATGTCTCCGAAGGGACTTCCAGGACCGCGGGGGGCATCTGGCCTTGCCCGAGGACGGTGAACCTTCCCCGGCCCGCCACCAGAGCATCTGGTGCCCTGGAAGTCCACACCCACTGCACGTTTTTGACTCTGAGGAATTTTCAGACCTCGAAAAGGGCCCCGACTTTGAACGGTCGTAACTCGGGGACCCGGGCGAGTTGGACCTCGTGGGTGGGCTCCTTCGAAAGGCCCCGTCCGGCACTACGATCGATCAGAGTTTGGGGAATATTGACCGAGGGGTTCTCGAGATGTGAGCCGACAAAGGTGCGCCTTTGACCGGACGTAACTCCCTGACCCAGAGGCCCTCTGGGACGGGGGTGGGCTCTTTGGATAGGGCCCATCGGGGCCTACAAACGACCCGAGTTTGAGATTTTTTCGCCGTGTGGTTTTCGAGATATTCGGGGAAAACCAAATGTCCCATTCGTTCAGTGGATTTGCCTGTCACCCATGTCTCCGAAGGGACTTCCAGGACCGCGGGGGCCATCTGGCCTTGCCCGAGGACGGTGAACCTTCCTCGGCCCGCCACCAGAGCCTCTGGTGCCCTGGAAGTCCACACCCACTGCACGTTTTTGACTCTGAGGAATTTTCAGACCTCGAAAAGGGCCCCCCCGACTTTGAACGGTCGTAACTCGGGGACCCGGGCGAGTTGGACCTCTTGGGTGGGCTCCTTCGAAAGGCCCCGTCCAGCACTACGATCGATCAGAGTTTGGGGAATATTGACCGAGGGGTTCTCGAGATGTGAGCCGACAAAGGTGCGCCTTTGACCGGACGTAACTCCCTGACCCAGAGGCCCTCTGGGACGGGGGGTGGGCTCTTTGGATAGGGCCCATCGGGGCCTACAAACGACCCGAGTTTGAGATTTTTTCGCCGTGTGGTTTTCGAGATATTCGGGGGAAAACCAAATGTCCCATTCGTTCAGTGGATTTGCCTGTCACCCATGTCTCCGAGGGGACTTCCAGGACCGCGGGGGCCATCTGGCCTTGCCCGAGGACGGTGAACCTTCCCCGGCCTGCCACCAGAGCATCTGGTGCCCTGGAAGTCCACACCCACTGCAGGTTTTTGACTCTGAGGAATTTTCAGACCTCGAAAAGGGCCCCCCGACTTTGAACGGCCGTAACTCGGGGACCCGGGCGAGTTGGACCTCGTGGGTGGGCTCCTTCGAAAGGCCCCGTCCAGCACTACGATCGATCAGAGTTTGGGGAATATTGACCGAGGGGTTCTCGAGATGTGAGCCGACAAAGGTGCGCCTTTGACCGGACGTAACTCCCTGACCCAGAGGCCCTCTGGGACGGGGGTGGGCTCTTTGGATAGGGCTCATCGAGGCCTACAAACGACCCGAGTTTGAGATTTTTTCGCCGTGTGGTTTTCGAGATATTCGGGGAAAACCAAATGTCCCATTCGTTCAGTGGATTTGCCTGTCACCCATGTCTCCGAAGGGACTTCCAGGACCGCGGGGGCCATCTGGCCTTGCCCGAGGACGGTGAACCTTCCTCGGCCCGCCACCAGAGCCTCTGGGGTCCTGGAAGTCCACTCCCACTGCACGTTTTTGACTCTGAGGAATTTTCAGAACTCGAAAAGGGCCCCGACTTTGAACGGCCGTAACTCGGGGACCCGGCCGCCCAGAGGCACCAGACTCGGGTCAAAGTAGGGTCTGGGTGGGCCCCTCGCAACGAGCCCACCCCCGAGCTCCGGGGCCCCCCGGTCCCGGAGAAAAGGGGCCCGACGGGACGGGGCGCCCATCGGAAGGAAAGGT
>JAROOI010000305.1:0-15000 GCA_030578255.1 Tiaroga cobitis
CACCTTGTCCGAGCGGGGCCTTTGTCCCCTCCTCGACAAAACCCCGAAGGTCCGTTTTAGGACCGTCTCGGCACCGACGGGTGCTCCGTCGCGCCCAACCGATTCCAACGCGCCCGAGTCTGAGGCGCCCTCCCCGGTTGCCAGCCGGGGAGTCGGGAAACCCTGGGAAAATATTTCGACAGCACGTTTACGGACTCTGTTCGTTTTTCGGAGGGGGACTTTTCCTCCAGAGCGCCCCCGTCAACGCTTACCGCCCCAGATGGCACATCCTCCCCAGGATGTAGTGAGACCGAGACCTAGCACCGCTTCGTCCGTCACCTTGTCCGAGCGGGGCCTTTGTCCCCTCCTCGACAAAACCCCGAAGGTCCGTTTTAGGACCGTCTCGGCACCGACGGGTGCTCCGTCGCGCCCAACCGATTCCAACGCGCCCGAGTCTGAGGCGCCCTCCCCGGTCGCCAGCCGGGGAGTCGGGAAACCCTGGGAAAATCTTTCGACAGCACGTTTACGGACTCTGTTCGTTTTTCGGAGGTGGACTTTTCCTCCAGAGCGCCCTCGTCACCGCCTACCACCCCAGATGATGCATCCTCCCCAGGATGTAGAGAACCCGAGACCGAGACCGAGACCGAGCACCGCTTCGTCCGTCACCTTGTCCGAGCGGGGCGCTTGTCCCCTCCTCGACAAACCCCCAAAGGTCCGTTTTAGGACCGTCTTTCCTCCGATGTGAGCTCCGTCAAGCAGACGGATGCACGCGTGCCCGAACCCGAGGCACTCTCCCCGGTCGTCAGCCGGGGAGCCGAGTCAGCGTGGGAATCTCATTCGTACGCCACTTGACGGACTCTGTCCGTTTTTTGTTTCTCACCGCTTTTTCCTCCAGGGGTGTCTCAAGCCCCTGGAGTCGTTTCACCGTTTACCCAGACCGATCGCTCGACAAGCGTACGTTTCTTACCCCGGGATCAGCCGAGGAGCCCCAAGGACAGACGGAACCGCGGCGCGCTGGCTTCCTACACACGGGTCTCGCTCCGCTCGAGCCCCCGGTCGAGGGATGGCTCGAGGACGGCACGGCCGCTCATAGGGCGCGCGAGGATCCATCCGCCCCGGGGGGGGTTTGGAGGGAGGCCTCTGGGTCGAGGCCGTAACCGGGAAGGGTGCTTTCAAAGCGGGGTGAGGCGCAGGGCGAAGTTAGGCTCTGAGACGTGACAGAGGAGGCCACCCTAAATACCTCCCCGACCGTCCGAGCCCCACGACGCACCCGCCGCCACCCGCCGCCTCCGCGGACATCCGTTTCAGACGGGCCTTCTGAGTCTCCCGAGGGTCGACGCGGCCTGCTTTCCCCGGAGGGAGGCCGCGTCTAGAGCCGACGCGCAGAGCGGGGAGGAGCAAGCTGCCCAGAGCGGTCTTTCGACCGGGCAGGGGCCGTCCCCAGGCGCGTCCCGACTTCCAATCGACCAGGCGACCCCTAGCAGCGACGGCCCGGAGGAGGGGGTGCTCTCCTCCCGGGCCCGAGGCAACCCGGAGGCGCCTGTTGACCGTCACCTTGTCCGAGAAGAGCAGGAAGGTCTGCAGCTCTTGTTTGCATACATTTATGTATATCTTGGCATTTTCCTCCAGCGTGGCCATTCACCATGAGCACACGCACCCAGGGGCGGTGCACCTCCGCCCGGACGCAAAGCAGTTAGGGGTCCTGGGTGTCCAATCCAGACCCGCGTTTACTGTAAGTCTCGTTGCCCTTTTATCTGGGCTGGGGTCAGGCCGATTCCCCTCCTGGTCTGACCACCACGGGGGCACTCTGATCCTTGTTCTGGTTCTGGTTCTGGTTCGTGTACCTTGTCCCTTGTCCGAGCGAAGCATATGGTTTTTATTTACCCCGGGATCAACCGAGGAGCCCCTGAACGGACGAAACCGCGGCGCGCTGGCTTCCTACACACGGGTCTCGCTCCGCTCGAGCCCCCGGTCGAGGGATGGCTCGAGGACGGCACGGCCGCTCATAGGGCGCGCGAGGATCCATCCGCCTTGGTCGATTTTTTTGGGGCCCGAGTCTAGCCCAAACCGACCGTTCGACAAGCATATGGTTTTTATTTACCCCGGGATCAACCGAGGAGCCCCAGAACGGACGAAACCGCGGCGCGCTGGCTTCCTACACACGGGTCTCGCTCCGCTCGAGCCCCCGGTCGAGGGATGGCTCGAGGACGGCACGGGCCGCTCATAGGGCGCGCGAGGATACATCCGTCTGGGGGGGGTTGGAGGGAGGCCTCTGGGTCGAGGCCGTAACCGGGAAGGGTGCTTTCAAAGCGGGGTGAGGCGCAGGGCGAAGTTAGGCTCTGAGACGTGACAGAGGGGCCCCCCTAAATACCTCCTCGACCGTCCGAGCCTCCCGACGCACCCGCCGCCACCGCCGCCTCCGCGGACATCCGTTTCAGACGGGTCTTCTGAGTCTCCCGAGGGTCGACGCGGCCTGCTTTCCCCGGAGGGAGGCCGCGCCTAGAGCCGACGCGCAGAGCGGGGAGGAGCAAGCTGCCCAGAGCGGTCTTTCGACCGGGCAGGGGCCGTCCCCAGGCGCGTCCCGAGTTCCAATCGACCAGGCGACCCCTAGCAGCGACGGCCCGGAGGAGGGGGTGCGCTCCTCCCGGGCCCGAGGCAACCCGGAGGCGCCTGTTGACCGTCACCTTGTCCGAGAAGAGCAGGAAGTTCTGCGAGAGAGCGTGGAGCTCTTGTTTGCATACATTTATGTATATCTTGGCATTTTCCTCCAGCGTGGCCATTCACCATGAGCACACGCACCCAGGGGCGGTGCACCTCCGCCCGGACGCAAAGCAGTTAGGGGGTCCTGGGTGTCCAATCCAGACCCTCGTTTACTGTAAGTCTCGTTGCCCTTTTATATCTGGGCTGGGGTCAGGCCGATTCCCCTCCCGGTCTGACCACCACGGGGGCCACTCTGATCCTTGTTCTGGTTCTGGTTCTGGTTCCTGTACCTTGTCCCTTGTCCGAGCGGAGGGTTGTTACTCCCCTCCTCCACAAAGCCCCAAAGGTCCATCTTGGGACCGTCTCAGCTCCAGGCGAGCTCCGGCAGACAAACCGATCCAACTGTGCCCGGGACCGAGGCACTCTCCCCTGGGCTCATCGGGGGAGATATAACAGCATGGAGCTTTGAAGCCATCGCACATTTTTGGACTTGGTCGATTTTAGTTTTTGGGGCCCGAGTCTAGCCCAAACCGACCGTTCGACAAGCATATGGTTTTTATTTACCCCGGGATCAACCGAGGAGCCCCAAGGACAGACGAAACCGCGGCGCGCTGGCTTCCTACACACGGGTCTCGCTCCGCTCGAGCCCCCGGTCGAGGGATGGCTCGAGGACGGCACGGCCGCTCATAGGGCGCGCGAGGATCCATCCGCCTTGGTCGATTTTTTTTTGGGCCCGAGTCTAGCCCAAACCGACCGTTCGACAAGCATATGGTTTTTATTTACCCCGGGATCAACCGTGGAGCCCCAGAACGGACGAAACCGCGGCGCGCTGGCTTCCTACACACGGGTCTCGCTCCGCTCGAGCCCCCGGTCGAGGGATGGCTCGAGGACGGCACGGCCGCTCATAGGGCGCGCGAGGATCCATCCGTCTGGGGGGGGTTGGAGGGAGGCCTCTGGGTCGAGGCCGTAACCGGGAAGGGTGCTTTCAAAGCGGGGTGAGGCGCAGGGCGAAGTTAGGCTCTGAGACGTGACAGAGGGGCCCCCCTAAATACCTCCTCGACCGTCCGAGCCTCCCGACGCACCCGCCGCCACCGCCGCCTCCGCGGACATCCGTTTCAGACGGGCCTTCTGAGTCTCCCGAGGGTCGACGCGGCCTGCTTTCCCCGGAGGGAGGCCGCGCCTAGAGCCGACGCGCAGAGCGGGGAGGAGCAAGCTGCCCAAAGCGGTCTTTCGACCGGGCAGGGGCCATCCCCAGGCGCGTCCCAAGTTCCAATCGACCAGGCACCCCGACGTGACGGCCCGAAGGAGAGGGTGCGCCCCTCCGGGCCCCAGGCAACCCGGAGGCGCCTGTTGAACACCACCTTGTCCGAGAGGAGAGTGACTCTGAGTGTGACTCACGACGGTCTGATGATGTGGTGTGTTGGCCGCCCTGTCCCGACCAACACACTCACCCTCCTCGATAAACCCCCGAAGGTCCGTTTTGGGACCGTCTTCGCTCTGACAGGAGCTCCATGGTGTCGCGGGCAAATCTGAATCTGGCCCAGGACGGGCCACCTTCCCTGGGCTGGACAGGGAGGTCTGAGAGCATGGAGCTTCGAGCCGACAGCAAATTTTTGGACTCTTTCTTTTTCGAAATCTGGGCTTCAGAGTCAAGACCGGGGTCAACTTCAAGACGGGCTTTGGGCATTATTCGTGCCCAGGACAGCCGCAACCTGCCTGGGCAACGCGCTTTTCAGAAAAGTCATACCGTCTGTTCCATGGAGGTTTCGTACTTCCAGAGCTACGCCATCGCGCGGCGTAATCTGGATTTCACACACCCACCCGAGTGGGACTCACGACGGTCTGATGATGCGGTGTGTTGGCCGCCCTGTCCCGACCAACACACTTACCCTCCTCCATAAACCCCCGAAGGTCCGTTTTAGGACCGTCTTCGCTCTGACAGGAGCTCCATGTGCGGCGGGCAAATCTGAATAATGCCCAGGACGGGCCACCTTCCCTGGGCTGGACAGGGAGGTCTGAGAGCATGGAGCTTCGAGCCGACAGCAAATTTTTGGACTCGTTCTTTTTCGAAATCTGGGCTTCAGAGTCAAGACCGGGGTCAACTTCAAGACGGGCTTTGGGCATTATTCGTGCCCAGGACAGCCGCAACCTGCCTGGGCAACGCGCTTTTCAGAAAAGTCATACCGTCTGTTCCATGGAGGTTTCGTACTTCCAGAGCTACGCCATCGCGCGGCGTAATCTGGATTTCAGACACCCACCCGAGTGGGACTCACGACGGTCTGATGATGCGGTGTGTTGGCCGCCCTGTCCCAACCAACACACTTACCCTCCTCCATAAACCCCCGAAGGTCCGTTTTGGGACCGTCTTCGCTCCAGAATGAGCTCCATGGGGTCGCGGGCAAATCTGAATCTGGCCCAGGACGGGCCACCTTCCCTGGGCTGGACAGGGAGGTCTGAGAGCATGTAGCTTTGAGTATACAGCACATTTTTGGACTCTGTCTTTTTCGAAATCTGGGCTTCACAGTCAAGCCCAGGGTCAATTTCAACATGGGCTTTTGGCTTCATTGGTGCCCAGGAGACCCCCACCCTGCCTGGGATGCGCTTTTCAGAAAAGTCAGACCGTCATTTTCCTGGAAGTTTCATGTTTTTCAGAGCTCCACCCCCGCGGAGATTGAACTCACTTCCCCAGCCAGAGTGCACCCTCTCTGGCTTTGGGTCACTGCCTTGAAGGCCCTGGAGGTCTGGACCAACAGTTCGTTCATGGACTCTGTCGATTTTCCGATTTTTGAATCCAGAGTCAAGCCGGCCAGGGGCTCTCTTTGTCCGTGTTCGCGCCCAGAGGAGGCCTCTCGGCCTCCCCTACAAGAGCCCCAAGGCCCGTGTTACGACCGTCTTTCCTCCAGACGGAGCTCCAGGAGTGGCGGGCAAATCTGAGTCTGGCCCAGGGCGGGCCACCTTCCCTGGGCTGGCCAGGGAGGTCTTGAGCGCGTGGAGCTTTGAGTCGACATCACACTTTTGGACTCTGTCTTTTTCGAAATCTGGGCTTCACAGTCAAGCCCAGGGTCAATTTCAACATGGGCATTGGGCTCCGTTCGTGCCCAGGAGACCCGCACCCTGCCTGGGATGCGCTTTTCAGACAAATCAGACCCGTCATTTTCCTGGAAGTTTCATGTTTTTCAGAGCCAGCTTGGCATCATTGTCAAGCCCAGAGTCAATGTCACCATGGGCATTGGGCTTCGTTCGTGCCCAGGAGACCCGCACCCTGCCTGGGATGCGCTTTTCAGACAAGTCAGGCCGTCATTTTCCTGGAAGTTTCATGTTTTTCAGAGCTCCACCCCCGCGGAGATTGAACTCACTTCCCCAGCCAGAGTGCACCCTCTCTGGCTTTGGGTCACTGCCTTGAAGGCCCTGGAGGTCTGGACCAACAGTGCGTTCATGGACTCTGTCGATTTTCCGATTTTTGAATCCAGAGTCAAGCCGGCCAGGGGCTCTCTTTGTCTGTGTTCGCGCCCAGAGGAGGCCTCTCGGCCTCCCCTACAAGAGCCCCAAGGCCCGTGTTACGACCGTCTTTCCTCCAGACGGAGCTCCAGGGATGGCGGACAAATCTGAGTCTGGCCCAGGGCGGGCCACCTTCCCTGGGCTGGCCAGGGAGGTCTTGAGCGCGTGGAGCTTTGAGTCGACATCACACTTTTGGACTCTGTCTTTTTCGAAATCTGGGCTTCACAGTCAAGCCCAGGGTCAATTTCAACATGGGCTTTTGGCTTCATTGGTGCCCAGGAGACCCCCACCCTGCCTGGGATGCACTTTTCAGAAAAGTCAGACCGTCATTTTCCTGGAAGTTTCATGTTTTTCAGAGCTCCACCCCCGCGGAGATTGAACTCACTTCCCCAGCCAGAGTGCACCCTCTCTGGCTTTGGGTCACTGCCTTGAAGGCCCTGGAGGTCTGGACCAACAGTTCGTTCATGGACTCTGTCGATTTTCCGATTTTTTGAATCCAGAGTCAAGCCGGCCAGGGGCTCTCTTTGTCCGTGTTCGCGCCCAGAGGAGGCCTCTCGGCCTCCCCTACAAGAGCCCCAAGGCCCGTGTTACGACCGTCTTTCCTCCAGACGGAGCTCCAGGAGTGGCGGGCAAATCTGAGTCTGGCCCAGGGCGGGCCACCTTCCCTGGGCTGGCCAGGGAGGTCTTGAGCGCGTGGAGCTTTGAGTCGACATTACACTTTTGGACTCTGTCTTTTTCGATATCTGGGCTTCACAGTCAAGCCCAGGGTCAATTTCAACATGGGCATTGGGCTCCGTTCGTGCCCAGGAGACCCGCACCCTGCCTGGGATGCGCTTTTCAGACAAATCAGGCCGTCATTTTCCTGGAAGTTTCATGTTTTTCAGAGCCAGCTTGGCATCATTGTCAAGCCCAGAGTCAATGTCACCATGGGCATTGGGCTTCGTTCGTGCCCAGGAGACCCGCACCCTGCCTGGGATGCGCTTTTCAGTAAAGTCAGACCGTCATTTTCCTGGAAGTTTCATGTTTTTCAGAGCTCCACCCCCGCGGAGATTGAACTCACTTCCCCAGCCAGAGTGCACCCTCTCTGGCTTTGGGTCACTGCCTTGAAGGCCCTGGAGGTCTGGACCAACAGTTCGTTCATGGACTCTGTCGATTTTCCGATTTTTGAATCCAGAGTCAAGCCGGCCAGGGGCTCTCTTTGCCTGTGTTCGCGCCCAGGGAAGGCCTCTCGGCCTCCCCTACAAGAGCCCCAAGGCCCGTGTTACGACCGTCTTTCCTCCAGACGGAGCTCCAGGAGTGGCGGGCAAATCTGAGTCTGGCCCAGGGCGGGCCACCTTCCCTGGGCTGGCCAGGGAGGTCTTGAGCGCATGGAGCTTTGAGTCGACATCACACTTTTGGACTCTGTCTTTTTCGAAATCTGGGCTTCACAGTCAAGCCCAGGGTCAAATTCACCGTGGGCATTGGGCTTCGTTCGTGCCCAGGAGACCCGCACCCTGCCTGGGATGCGCTTTTCAGTAAAGTCAGACCGTCATTTTCCTGGAAGTTTCATGTTTTTCAGAGCTCCACCCCCGTGGAGATTGAACTCACTTCCCCAGCCAGAGTGCACCCTCTCTGGCTTTGGGTTACTGCCTTGAAGGCCCTGGAGGACCAGGGTCAAGCCCAGGGCCCTGGAGCTTATCCCCACCCAGAGTGACACTGGGTGGGACTCACGACGGTCTGGCGAGGGTGGCGTTTGTGTGTGCGCTTCTCTCTTTCCTACATCACCCCGGAGGCCCGTTTTAGGACCGTCTCGGCTCCAGACGGAGCTCCATGAGTGGCGGGCAAATCTGAGTCTGGCCCAGGGCGGGCCACCTTCCCTGGGCTGGCCAGGAAGGTCTTGAGCGCATGGAGCTTTGAGTCGACATTACACTTTTGGACTCTGTCTTTTTCGAAATCTGGGCTTCACAGTCAAGCCCAGGGTCAAATTCACCATGGGCATTGGGCTCCGTTCGTGCCCAGGAGACCCGCACCCTGCCTGGGATGCGCTTTTCAGACAAATCAGGCCGTCATTTTCCTGGAAGTTTCATGTTTTTCAGAGCCAGCTTGGCATCATTGTCAAGCCCAGAGTCAATGTCACCATGGGCATTGGGCTTCGTTCGTGCCCAGGAGACCCGCACCCTGCCTGGGATGCGCTTTTCAGTAAAGTCAGACCGTCATTTTCCTGGAAGTTTCATGTTTTTCAGAGCTCCACCCCCGCGGAGATTGAACTCACTTCCCCAGCCAGAGTGCACCCTCTCTGGCTTTGGGTCACTGCCTTGAAGGCCCTGGAGGTCTGGACCAACAGTTCGTTCATGGACTCTGTCGATTTTCCGATTTTTGAATCCAGAGTCAAGCCGGCCAGGGGCTCTCTTTGCCTGTGTTCGCGCCCAGGGAAGGCCTCTCGGCCTCCCCTACAAGAGCCCCAAGGCCCGTGTTACGACCGTCTTTCCTCCAGACGGAGCTCCAGGAGTGGCGGGCAAATCTGAGTCTGGCCCAGGGCGGGCCACCTTCCCTGGGCTGGCCAGGGAGGTCTTGAGCGCATGGAGCTTTGAGTCGACATCACACTTTTGGACTCTGTCTTTTTCGAAATCTGGGCTTCACAGTCAAGCCCAGGGTCAATTTCAACATGGGCTTTTGGCTTTATTGGTGCCCAGGAGACCCGCACCCTGCCTGGGATGCGCTTTTCAGAAAAGTCAGACCGTCATTTTCCTGGAAGTTTCATGTTTTTCAGAGCCAGCTTGGCATCATTGTCAAGCCCAGAGTCAATGTCACCATGGGCGTTGGGCTTCGTTCGTGCCCAGGAGACCCGCACCCTGCCTGGGATGCGCTTTTCAGTAAAGTCAGACCGTCATTTTCCTGGAAGTTTCATGTTTTTCAGAGCTCCACCCCCGTGGAGATTGAACTCACTGCCCCAGCCAGAGTGCACCCTCTCCGGCTTTGGGTCACTGCCTTGAGGACCAGGGCCTTCAGGCTTGGCACCAGTGTCAAGCCCGGGGCCCTGGAGCTTATCCCCACCCAGAGTGACTCTGGGTGGGACTCACGACGGTCTGGCGAGGGTGGCGTTTGTGTGTGCGCTTCTCTCTTTCCTACATCACCCCGGAGGCCCGTTTTAGGACCGTCTCGGCTCCAGACGGAGCTCCATGAGTGGCGGGCAAATCTGAGTCTGGCCCAGGGCGGGCCACCTTCCCTGGGCTGGCCAGGAAGGTCTTGAGCGCATGGAGCTTTGAGTCGACATTACACTTTTGGACTCTGTCTTTTTCGAAATCTGGGCTTCACAGTCAAGCCCAGGGTCAAATTCACCGTGGGCATTGGGCTTCGTTCGTGCCCAGGAGACCCGCACCCTGCCTGGGATGCGCTTTTCAGACGAGTCAGGCCGTCATTTTCCTGGAAGTTTCATGTTTTTCAGAGCTCCACCCCCGTGGAGATTGAACTCACTGCCCCAGCCAGAGTGCACCCTCTCCGGCTTTGGGTCACTGCCTTGAGGACCAGGGCCTTCAGCTTGGCACCAGTGTCAAGCCCGGGGCCCTGGAGCTTATCCCCACCCAGAGTCACTCTGGGTGGGACTCACGACGGTCTGGCGAGGGTGGCGTTTGTGGGTGCGCTTCTCTCTTTCCTACATCACCCCGGAGGCCCGTTTCAGGACCGTCTCGGCTCCAGGCGGAGAGCCAGGGGTGGCGGGGCAAACCCGCCTCCGGCCCAGGTCGGAGCACCCTCCCTGGGCTGGCCGAGGAGACCCGTGCGCCTGGAGCTTACGGCGCACCGCTCCGTCGTGGACTCTGGTTTTGGAGCGAGCCCGACCCCGGGAGCCAAGCCTCCTCGAAGGGACCAAGCCCCAGGGCCAAGCCCCCGGGAACGCCAAGCCTCCGTGGAGGGCAAAGCCCCCCACAGCCAGGGTCAAGCGGCGGGGAGAGACGGGCCCTCTCCTCCCCACAAAGCCCACGTGGCGCGTTGCGGGCGACCCATTTCCCCGACGGTTCCTCCAGAACCGCGGGGCTGGCCGCTCCAAGCCGGGTATACAACACTTTGGGCGGCCAGGAGCCCCCCCTTGCGAGAAAAAGCAGTTTGAAGGACGGTGACCCCACCGCACAAGCTCCAAACGCCCGTAACTCGGCGAAGGCGGGTCCGATCGACGCCAAATTTTGATCGATTGTAGAAGGGGACGAGACCTTTCGAACGAGCCCGCCCCCAGCCTCGTGGGCCCCCGGGGGCCCGAGATACAGCCCCCCAAAGCGAACCGGAAGCGAAAAACGCAAATATCTCGGCCAAATCTCGACGGATCCGGCGGGCACCGGGCTCGTTCGATCCGTCTCGTCGAGCTGAAAAAACTGATACGAGTTTCGTGATTTTTGGTGCTGTTTTCGCGGAGATATTAGCCGAAAACCGTCGGGCGCGATCCAAAATGGCGGCCGCCGATGACGTCACGATCTCGGGAGAAAATCGCCCGTATCTCGGCGACGCGGAGGCCCAGAGGGCTCAAATTCGGGTGGGGAGGTCCCACGGGGGCCCTTGCTCGAACCAGGCCGGTGGCGGGCCTCGGGGACGCCCCCTACCGGATCGCCGTTCGCTGGGACCCCCGACTTTGAACGGCCGTAACTCGGGGACCCGGGCGAGTTGGACCTCGTGGGTGGGCTCCTTCGAAAGGCCCCGTCCGGCACTACGATCGATTAGAGTTTGGGGGATATTGAGCGAGGGGTTCTCGAGATATGAGCCGACAAAGCTGCGCCTTTGACCGGACGTAACTCCCTGACCCCGAGGCCCTCGGGGACGGGGGTGGGCTCGTTGGATAGGGCCCTTCGAGGCCTACAAACGACCCGAGTTTGAGATTTTTTCGCCGTGTGGTTTTCGAGATATTCGGGGAAAACTAAAATTTTTCCATTCGTTCAGTGGGTGAGGCTGTCACCCGTGTCTCCGAGGGGACTTCCAGGACCGCGGGGGCCACCTGGCCGTGCCCGAGGACGGTGAACCTTCCTCGGCGTGCCACCAGAGCCTCTGGGGTCCTGGAAGTCCCCACCCGCTGCAGGTTTTTGACTCTGAGGAATTTTCAGACCTCGAAAAGGGCCCCGACTTTGAACGGCCGTAACTCGGGGACCCGGGCGAGTTGGACCTCGTGGGTGGGCTCCTTCGAAAGGCCCCGTCCGGCACTACGATCGATCAGAGTTTGGGGAATATTGACCGAGGGGTTCTCGAGATGTGAGCCGACAAAGGTGCGCCTTTGACCGGACGTAACTCCCTGACCCAGAGGCCCTCTGGGACGGGGGTGGGCTCTTTGGATAGGGCTCATCGAGGCCTACAAACGACCCGAGTTTGAGATTTTTTCGCCGTGTGGTTTTCGAGATATTCGGGGAAAACCAAATGTCCCATTCGTTCAGTGGATTTGCCTGTCACCCATGTCTCCGAAGGGACTTCCAGGACCGCGGGGGCCATCTGGCCTTGCCCGAGGACGGTGAACCTTCCTCGGCCCGCCACCAGAGCCTCTGGTGCCCTGGAAGTCCACACCCACTGCACGTTTTTGACTCTGAGGAATTTTCAGACCTCGAAAAGGGCCCCGACTTTGAACGGCCGTAACTCGGGGACCCGGGCGAGTTGGACCTCGTGGGTGGGCTCCTTCGAAAGGCCCCGTCCGGCACTACGATCGATCAGAGTTTGGGGAATATTGACCGAGGGGTTCTCGAGATGTGAGCCGACAAAGGTGCGCCTTTGACCGGACGTAACTCCCTGACCCAGAGGCCCTCTGGGACGGGGGTGGGCTCTTTGGATAGGGCTCATCGAGGCCTACAAACGACCCGAGTTTGAGATTTTTTCGCCGTGTGGTTTTCGAGATATTCGGGGAAAACCAAATGTCCCATTCGTTCAGTGGATTTGCCTGTCACCCATGTCTCCGAAGGGACTTCCAGGACCGCGGGGGGCATCTGGCCTTGCCCGAGGACGGTGAACCTTCCCCGGCCCGCCACCAGAGCATCTGGTGCCCTGGAAGTCCACACCCACTGCACGTTTTTGACTCTGAGGAATTTTCAGACCTCGAAAAGGGCCCCCCCGACTTTGAACGGTCGTAACTCGGGGACCCGGGCGAGTTGGACCTCGTGGGTGGGCTCCTTCGAAAGGCCCCGTCCGGCACTACGATCGATCAGAGTTTGGGGAATATTGACCGAGGGGTTCTCGAGATGTGAGCCGACAAAGGTGCGCCTTTGACCGGACGTAACTCCCTGACCCAGAGGCCCTCTGGGACGGGGGTGGGCTCTTTGGATAGGGCCCATCGGGGCCTACAAACGACCCGAGTTTGAGATTTTTTCGCCGTGTGGTTTTCGAGATATTCGGGGAAAACCAAATGTCCCATTCGTTCAGTGGATTTGCCTGTCACCCATGTCTCCGAAGGGACTTCCAGGACCGCGGGGGCCATCTGGCCTTGCCCGAGGACGGTGAACCTTCCTCGGCCCGCCACCAGAGCCTCTGGTGCCCTGGAAGTCCACACCCACTGCACGTTTTTGACTCTGAGGAATTTTCAGACCTCGAAAAGGGCCCCCCCGACTTTGAACGGTCGTAACTCGGGGACCCGGGCGAGTTGGACCTCTTGGGTGGGCTCCTTCGAAAGGCCCCGTCCAGCACTACGATCGATCAGAGTTTGGGGAATATTGACCGAGGGGTTCTCGAGATGTGAGCCGACAAAGGTGCGCCTTTGACCGGACGTAACTCCCTGACCCAGAGGCCCTCTGGGACGGGGGTGGGCTCTTTGGATAGGGCCCATCGGGGCCTACAAACGACCCGAGTTTGAGATTTTTTCGCCGTGTGGTTTTCGAGATATTCGGGGAAAACCAAATGTCCCATTCGTTCAGTGGATTTGCCTGTCACCCATGTCTCCGAGGGGACTTCCAGGACCGCGGGGGCCATCTGGCCTTGCCCGAGGACGGTGAACCTTCCCCGGCCTGCCACCAGAGCATCTGGTGCCCTGGAAGTCCACACCCACTGCAGGTTTTTGACTCTGAGGAATTTTCAGACCTCGAAAAGGGCCCCCCGACTTTGAACGGCCGTAACTCGGGGACCCGGGCGAGTTGGACCTCGTGGGTGGGCTCCTTCGAAAGGCCCCGTCCAGCACTACGATCGATCAGAGTTTGGGGAATATTGACCGAGGGGTTCTCGAGATGTGAGCCGACAAAGGTGCGCCTTTGACCGGACGTAACTCCCTGACCCAGAGGCCCTCTGGGACGGGGGTGGGCTCTTTGGATAGGGCTCATCGAGGCCTACAAACGACCCGAGTTTGAGATTTTTTCGCCGTGTGGTTTTCGAGATATTCGGGGAAAACCAAATGTCCCATTCGTTCAGTGGATTTGCCTGTCACCCATGTCTCCGAAGGGACTTCCAGGACCGCGGGGGCCATCTGGCCTTGCCCGAGGACGGTGAACCTTCCTCGGCCCGCCACCAGAGCCTCTGGGGTCCTGGAAGTCCACTCCCACTGCACGTTTTTGACTCTGAGGAATTTTCAGAACTCGAAAAGGGCCCCGACTTTGAACGGCCGTAACTCGGGGACCCGGCCGCCCAGAGGCACCAGACTCGGGTCAAAGTAGGGTCTGGGTGGGCCCCTCGCAACGAGCCCACCCCCGAGCTCCGGGGCCCCCCGGTCCCGGAGAAAAGGGGCCCGACGGGACGGGGCGCCCATCGGAAGGAAAGGTCCCAGGGGCCCGGGGAGGCGGGGTCCGAGAGGGCCCGGGGGGAGCCCCCGACACCCGAAAGGGCGAGCCGCTGGGCCCTCCCCTTTCCGAGACACGGGCCGTTTTGTCCAAAAGTCCCCCGCGCGTAACCGGCCGTGTCTCGGGACCCGAAGGGCCCAGCGGCTCGGGACGGCGGGTGCCGGGGCCACCCTAGGGGACCCTGCTTCTCCCGCCGTCCCGAGCCACTGGGACCTTCCGGTCCCGAGATACGGCCACTTCCGGTCCAGCTTTGACCGGGCGTAACTCGGGGACCCGGGCGAGTTGGACCTCGTGGGTGGGCTCCTTCGAAAGGCCCCCTCCGGCACTACGATCGATCAGAGTTTGGGGAATATTGAGCGAGGGGTTCTCGAGATGTGAGCCGACAAATGTTACGCCTTTGACCGGACGTAACTCCCTGACCCAGAGGCCCTCTGGGACGGGGGTGGGCTCGTTGGATAGGGCCCATCGAGGCCCACAAACGACCCGAGTTTGAGATTTTTTCGCCGTGCGGTTTTCGAGATATTTGCCAAAAACCAAATGTCCCATTCGTTCAGTGGATTTGCCTGTCACCCATGTCTCCGAAGGGACTTCCAGGACCGCGGGGGCCATCTGGCCTTGCCCGAGGACGGTGAACCTTCCTCGGCCCGCCACCAGAGCCTCTGGGGTCCTGGAAGTCCACTCCCACTGCACGTTTTTGACTCTGAGGAATTTTCAGACCTCGAAAAGGGCCCCGACTTTGAACGGCCGTAACTCGGGGACCCGGCCGCCCAGAGGCGCCAGACTCGGGTCAAAGTAGGGTCTGGGTGGGCCCCTCGCAACGAGCCCACCCCCGAGCTCCGGGGCCCCCCGGTCCCGGAGAAAAGGGGCCCGACGGGACGGGGCGCCCATCGGAAGGAAAGGTCCCAGGGGCCCGGGGAGGCGGGGTTCGAGAGGGCCCGGGGGGAGCCCCCGACACCCGAAAGGGCGAGCCGCTGGGCCCTCCCCTTTCCGAGACACGGGCCGTTTTGTCCAAAAGTCCCCCGCGCGTAACCGGCCGTGTCTCGGGACCCGAAGGGCCCAGCGGCTCGGGACGGCGGGTGCCGGGGCCACCCTAGGGGACCCTGCTTCTCCCGCCGTCCCGAGC
>JAROOI010000305.1:22500-25000 GCA_030578255.1 Tiaroga cobitis
GATCTGCTGGATAAGACCTACCACGTGGGGGTCCAGTTTGATTTGTCCAAGTGCTGACAGGATGTGCTCATGGGAAACGGAGTCAAACGCCTGTGCAAAGTCGATAAATACCACCGCGAGAGGGTTGCGCTCTTCTTTGCAGTGGCGGATGAGGCCTCGCAGTACCTCGATGTTTTCCGCGCACCCGGGGGCGGGACGAAACCCCCTTTGTCTAGGGTGAACCGGACACGTTTCCATCATTCGCTTCGTTATCACCCTAGTGAAGAGTCTCAAGATCATTGACCCGATGGTGATCGGTCTCCAGTTACCGACCTCCATCACCGCTCCTGGGTCAGATGTCTTAGGGATTAGTACCGTTCGACTTTTCTTCAGACGGGTAGGTATGACTCCCGTGAACCACCACATGTTGAACAGCTCAGTGAGGGTCTCGCACCTGGGATCCCACTTGAGAATATCCCGTTTCCCAATCCCATCTGGGCCCGGTGCGGAGTCGTTCGAAGCTTGTTGGAGGCTAGCCTGGATCTCGCCTTGGGAAAGTGGCCCCATGAGGTGAGTGTTGTCAGCACTCGCCTCGGCCCTGAATTGACCCAGCCCGCGGAAAGGTGGGGGCAGCTCCCATTTGGCTCGGAAGGTATTATATATGGTGTCCACCGGTATCCTACAACGCTCATCCTTCCTTCCGTCTAGAATTTCCGCTGCCAGGCGGGCCGGGTCGTGCTTGTATCGGTACTGGCAATTGTGATAGGCGCGTTTTCGGGCGAGAGCTTTCTGTTGGCGCCATGTCCAGTACCGGGGCCGGGCTCTCCTGATTCGTGTGGCGGCCCTCCTCCCTGGGCCACTTTCCCCTCCATGGACGCATCCTTGGAGTATCCGTTGCGTTGCCGCCTCAACCAATTCGGGTATTTGGTCGCAGCCATCCAACCAAGCTTTCAGCACGTGAGAAAGACCTGTGACGTCGCCCTCCCCCTCGCTCACCATTTTGCGGGCCACCTCTCTGAGGAGTATCAGGAGGCCTCCCTCTGGCAAGTTGGGTTGAATGGGAGGGACCGACATGCTTGTCAAAGACTCGGACAGATCCTCACTATCCCTTGCAGTATGGGATCTAAGCCGTTTGGCGAGGCAATTCTCGGCCGAGAATTCCCCACCGTCCAACAAGGTCACCTGAGTCCCTGTCTCCCCCTCAGTCTGCTGAGGAGCAGAACTTTCCCATCTGCGCTTTTCAGCAATCCTTTTCTTGTTTCGTATTTCCGGGTGGACGTGCAGTTCATGGATACTCCGCGCTCGGTTCGTTGCAAACGTAGCCTCACACCCCTCGCACCTTACCGCACCAGCCGGTGCGGCAACCTTCTCTCCTCGGCATTTAGGGATGTGACAAGCTATGGGATGCGCTGAATCCGAGGTTTTTCCACATGACCTACAACTGTATCTAACAAGCGCTTTCCCATGTTGGATAGCGAAGTGTCTTCGTACCCATGCTAGAGCGCTAGCCGACACGCCACACAATGCACAGCTGAAGTCCCGCAATGGCAATAGAATCACCACCCCGGCAGCTCCAGACTGTGCCCCACTCGGTGATGGTATAGACTGGGCGGGCCTGTCCATCTGGAAAGCGACAACTTGCGCTGTTCCTGAGGGTTCTTTGACATGACTCTTCCTTCCGAGTTGTTCTGCATTTCTCTTATCCAGAGTACTGTCTCCAACCCACCCCTTCCGGGGGCGAGTCAGTACTGCTGAATTTCCTCGTAGGCCATCGACTGCCTGTCTTGCTGGGCTTGTCCGCAGCACCTCAGTTGACTGCCCCGGTCTAAGGCGAGCCAAAACCACTGAGCATTCTCGTGAACGTATTTCGTGTCCGTGAGTCTGAATACCGGATGAGCCACTACCGCCGGCACGATCCTTGGCTCGAGGACCGACCGGGGATCTAACCATACTGTAGTCACCCAATCCCGAGGCTTCTACAGAGCAGCTTTTTATACTGGGCGACCTGCTATCCAGTATGGGGATGTCTCCATTAATCGACATCTGGTTTTCACCGGGAGCATCATGCCCGTGGGCATGTCAAGGCAATACGCAAAGTGGGGAGGAGTATTGTGTCTCTTGTGGTCGGCGACCAGACATAAGCCTCCCCAGGCGCATCATCGATCATTCGACCAGGCAACCCTAGCAGCAATATACCGAAGGAGGGGTGCTCTCCTTGGTTCCCATACAACCAGAGGTGTCTTACAGCTTTGTGTTCCAAATCGG
Source organism: Tiaroga cobitis (assembly GCA_030578255.1). NCBI lineage: Eukaryota > Metazoa > Chordata > Actinopteri > Cypriniformes > Leuciscidae > Tiaroga > Tiaroga cobitis. Next base: position 24,745 of record JAROOI010000305.1, read on the forward strand.
CTTGCCCAAAGAGGTGCTGCTATTATCCTCTAGCTGTGCAGACAGTAACTCTAGTGGGGCCAACTGGCCTGGTCAGAGCCGGCATGGTCTTGCAATGCAGCGCAGAACGGGGAGGAGCAAGCCACCTCTAATGGTAACTACCAGGTGGTGGCCTCACCAGGCGCTGAATGTTTCCTTTCAATCAGTGATCCCCAGCAGGGGTTATTTAGCATAAGGTAGCTTCCGTCGAATCCATTGAGTTTCAGCTTTGCAATCC
>JAROOI010000305.1:27500-44795 GCA_030578255.1 Tiaroga cobitis
CTGAGGCGCCCTCCCCGGTTGCCAGCCGGGGAGTCGGGAAACCCTGGGAAAATATTTCGACAGCACGTTTACGGACTCTGTTCGTTTTTCGGAGGGGGACTTTTCCTCCAGAGCGCCCCCGTCAACGCTTACCGCCCCAGATGGCACATCCTCCCCAGGATGTAGTGAGACCGAGACCTAGCACCGCTTCGTCCGTCACCTTGTCCGAGCGGGGCCTTTGTCCCCTCCTCGACAAAACCCCGAAGGTCCGTTTTAGGACCGTCTCGGCACCGACGGGTGCTCCGTCGCGCCCAACCGATTCCAACGCGCCCGAGTCTGAGGCGCCCTCCCCGGTCGCCAGCCGGGGAGTCGGGAAACCCTGGGAAAATCTTTCGACAGCACGTTTACGGACTCTGTTCGTTTTTCGGAGGTGGACTTTTCCTCCAGAGCGCCCTCGTCACCGCCTACCACCCCAGATGATGCATCCTCCCCAGGATGTAGAGAACCCGAGACCGAGACCGAGACCGAGCACCGCTTCGTCCGTCACCTTGTCCGAGCGGGGCGCTTGTCCCCTCCTCGACAAACCCCCAAAGGTCCGTTTTAGGACCGTCTTTCCTCCGATGTGAGCTCCGTCAAGCAGACGGATGCACGCGTGCCCGAACCCGAGGCACTCTCCCCGGTCGTCAGCCGGGGAGCCGAGTCAGCGTGGGAATCTCATTCGTACGCCACTTGACGGACTCTGTCCGTTTTTGTTTCTCACCGCTTTTTCCTCCAGGGGTGTCTCAAGCCCCTGGAGTCGTTTCACCGTTTACCCAGACCGATCGCTCGACAAGCGTACGTTTCTTACCCCGGGATCAGCCGAGGAGCCCCAAGGACAGACGGAACCGCGGCGCGCTGGCTTCCTACACACGGGTCTCGCTCCGCTCGAGCCCCCGGTCGAGGGATGGCTCGAGGACGGCACGGCCGCTCATAGGGCGCGCGAGGATCCATCCGCCCCGGGGGGGGTTTGGAGGGAGGCCTCTGGGTCGAGGCCGTAACCGGGAAGGGTGCTTTCAAAGCGGGGTGAGGCGCAGGGCGAAGTTAGGCTCTGAGACGTGACAGAGGAGGCCACCCTAAATACCTCCCCGACCGTCCGAGCCCCACGACGCACCCGCCGCCACCGCCGCCTCCGCGGACATCCGTTTCAGACGGGCCTTCTGAGTCTCCCGAGGGTCGACGCGGCCTGCTTTCCCCGGAGGGAGGCCGCGTCTAGAGCCGACGCGCAGAGCGGGGAGGAGCAAGCTGCCCAGAGCGGTCTTTCGACCGGGCAGGGGCCGTCCCCAGGCGCGTCCCGACTTCCAATCGACCAGGCGACCCCTAGCAGCGACGGCCCGGAGGAGGGGGTGCTCTCCTCCCGGGCCCGAGGCAACCCGGAGGCGCCTGTTGACCGTCACCTTGTCCGAGAAGAGCAGGAAGGTCTGCAGCTCTTGTTTGCATACATTTATGTATATCTTGGCATTTTCCTCCAGCGTGGCCATTCACCATGAGCACACGCACCCAGGGGCGGTGCACCTCCGCCCGGACGCAAAGCAGTTAGGGGTCCTGGGTGTCCAATCCAGACCCGCGTTTACTGTAAGTCTCGTTGCCCTTTTATCTGGGCTGGGGTCAGGCCGATTCCCCTCCTGGTCTGACCACCACGGGGGCACTCTGATCCTTGTTCTGGTTCTGGTTCTGGTTCGTGTACCTTGTCCCTTGTCCGAGCGAAGCATATGGTTTTTATTTACCCCGGGATCAACCGAGGAGCCCCTGAACGGACGAAACCGCGGCGCGCTGGCTTCCTACACACGGGTCTCGCTCCGCTCGAGCCCCCGGTCGAGGGATGGCTCGAGGACGGCACGGCCGCTCATAGGGCGCGCGAGGATCCATCCGCCTTGGTCGATTTTTTTGGGGCCCGAGTCTAGCCCAAACCGACCGTTCGACAAGCATATGGTTTTTATTTACCCCGGGATCAACCGAGGAGCCCCAGAACGGACGAAACCGCGGCGCGCTGGCTTCCTACACACGGGTCTCGCTCCGCTCGAGCCCCCGGTCGAGGGATGGCTCGAGGACGGCACGGCCGCTCATAGGGCGCGCGAGGATACATCCGTCTGGGGGGGGTTGGAGGGAGGCCTCTGGGTCGAGGCCGTAACCGGGAAGGGTGCTTTCAAAGCGGGGTGAGGCGCAGGGCGAAGTTAGGCTCTGAGACGTGACAGAGGGGCCCCCCTAAATACCTCCTCGACCGTCCGAGCCTCCCGACGCACCCGCCGCCACCGCCGCCTCCGCGGACATCCGTTTCAGACGGGTCTTCTGAGTCTCCCGAGGGTCGACGCGGCCTGCTTTCCCCGGAGGGAGGCCGCGCCTAGAGCCGACGCGCAGAGCGGGGAGGAGCAAGCTGCCCAGAGCGGTCTTTCGACCGGGCAGGGGCCGTCCCCAGGCGCGTCCCGAGTTCCAATCGACCAGGCGACCCCTAGCAGCGACGGCCCGGAGGAGGGGGTGCGCTCCTCCCGGGCCCGAGGCAACCCGGAGGCGCCTGTTGACCGTCACCTTGTCCGAGAAGAGCAGGAAGTTCTGCGAGAGAGCGTGGAGCTCTTGTTTGCATACATTTATGTATATCTTGGCATTTTCCTCCAGCGTGGCCATTCACCATGAGCACACGCACCCAGGGGCGGTGCACCTCCGCCCGGACGCAAAGCAGTTAGGGGGTCCTGGGTGTCCAATCCAGACCCTCGTTTACTGTAAGTCTCGTTGCCCTTTTATATCTGGGCTGGGGTCAGGCCGATTCCCCTCCCGGTCTGACCACCACGGGGGCCACTCTGATCCTTGTTCTGGTTCTGGTTCTGGTTCCTGTACCTTGTCCCTTGTCCGAGCGGAGGGTTGTTACTCCCCTCCTCCACAAAGCCCCAAAGGTCCATCTTGGGACCGTCTCAGCTCCAGGCGAGCTCCGGCAGACAAACCGATCCAACTGTGCCCGGGACCGAGGCACTCTCCCCTGGGCTCATCGGGGGAGATATAACAGCATGGAGCTTTGAAGCCATCGCACATTTTTGGACTTGGTCGATTTTAGTTTTTGGGGCCCGAGTCTAGCCCAAACCGACCGTTCGACAAGCATATGGTTTTTATTTACCCCGGGATCAACCGAGGAGCCCCAAGGACAGACGAAACCGCGGCGCGCTGGCTTCCTACACACGGGTCTCGCTCCGCTCGAGCCCCCGGTCGAGGGATGGCTCGAGGACGGCACGGCCGCTCATAGGGCGCGCGAGGATCCATCCGCCTTGGTCGATTTTTTTTTGGGCCCGAGTCTAGCCCAAACCGACCGTTCGACAAGCATATGGTTTTTATTTACCCCGGGATCAACCGTGGAGCCCCAGAACGGACGAAACCGCGGCGCGCTGGCTTCCTACACACGGGTCTCGCTCCGCTCGAGCCCCCGGTCGAGGGATGGCTCGAGGACGGCACGGCCGCTCATAGGGCGCGCGAGGATCCATCCGTCTGGGGGGGGTTGGAGGGAGGCCTCTGGGTCGAGGCCGTAACCGGGAAGGGTGCTTTCAAAGCGGGGTGAGGCGCAGGGCGAAGTTAGGCTCTGAGACGTGACAGAGGGGCCCCCCTAAATACCTCCTCGACCGTCCGAGCCTCCCGACGCACCCGCCGCCACCGCCGCCTCCGCGGACATCCGTTTCAGACGGGCCTTCTGAGTCTCCCGAGGGTCGACGCGGCCTGCTTTCCCCGGAGGGAGGCCGCGCCTAGAGCCGACGCGCAGAGCGGGGAGGAGCAAGCTGCCCAAAGCGGTCTTTCGACCGGGCAGGGGCCATCCCCAGGCGCGTCCCAAGTTCCAATCGACCAGGCACCCCGACGTGACGGCCCGAAGGAGAGGGTGCGCCCCTCCGGGCCCCAGGCAACCCGGAGGCGCCTGTTGAACACCACCTTGTCCGAGAGGAGAGTGACTCTGAGTGTGACTCACGACGGTCTGATGATGTGGTGTGTTGGCCGCCCTGTCCCGACCAACACACTCACCCTCCTCGATAAACCCCCGAAGGTCCGTTTTGGGACCGTCTTCGCTCTGACAGGAGCTCCATGGTGTCGCGGGCAAATCTGAATCTGGCCCAGGACGGGCCACCTTCCCTGGGCTGGACAGGGAGGTCTGAGAGCATGGAGCTTCGAGCCGACAGCAAATTTTTGGACTCTTTCTTTTTCGAAATCTGGGCTTCAGAGTCAAGACCGGGGTCAACTTCAAGACGGGCTTTGGGCATTATTCGTGCCCAGGACAGCCGCAACCTGCCTGGGCAACGCGCTTTTCAGAAAAGTCATACCGTCTGTTCCATGGAGGTTTCGTACTTCCAGAGCTACGCCATCGCGCGGCGTAATCTGGATTTCACACACCCACCCGAGTGGGACTCACGACGGTCTGATGATGCGGTGTGTTGGCCGCCCTGTCCCGACCAACACACTTACCCTCCTCCATAAACCCCCGAAGGTCCGTTTTAGGACCGTCTTCGCTCTGACAGGAGCTCCATGTGCGGCGGGCAAATCTGAATAATGCCCAGGACGGGCCACCTTCCCTGGGCTGGACAGGGAGGTCTGAGAGCATGGAGCTTCGAGCCGACAGCAAATTTTTGGACTCGTTCTTTTTCGAAATCTGGGCTTCAGAGTCAAGACCGGGGTCAACTTCAAGACGGGCTTTGGGCATTATTCGTGCCCAGGACAGCCGCAACCTGCCTGGGCAACGCGCTTTTCAGAAAAGTCATACCGTCTGTTCCATGGAGGTTTCGTACTTCCAGAGCTACGCCATCGCGCGGCGTAATCTGGATTTCAGACACCCACCCGAGTGGGACTCACGACGGTCTGATGATGCGGTGTGTTGGCCGCCCTGTCCCAACCAACACACTTACCCTCCTCCATAAACCCCCGAAGGTCCGTTTTGGGACCGTCTTCGCTCCAGAATGAGCTCCATGGGGTCGCGGGCAAATCTGAATCTGGCCCAGGACGGGCCACCTTCCCTGGGCTGGACAGGGAGGTCTGAGAGCATGTAGCTTTGAGTATACAGCACATTTTTGGACTCTGTCTTTTTCGAAATCTGGGCTTCACAGTCAAGCCCAGGGTCAATTTCAACATGGGCTTTTGGCTTCATTGGTGCCCAGGAGACCCCCACCCTGCCTGGGATGCGCTTTTCAGAAAAGTCAGACCGTCATTTTCCTGGAAGTTTCATGTTTTTCAGAGCTCCACCCCCGCGGAGATTGAACTCACTTCCCCAGCCAGAGTGCACCCTCTCTGGCTTTGGGTCACTGCCTTGAAGGCCCTGGAGGTCTGGACCAACAGTTCGTTCATGGACTCTGTCGATTTTCCGATTTTTGAATCCAGAGTCAAGCCGGCCAGGGGCTCTCTTTGTCCGTGTTCGCGCCCAGAGGAGGCCTCTCGGCCTCCCCTACAAGAGCCCCAAGGCCCGTGTTACGACCGTCTTTCCTCCAGACGGAGCTCCAGGAGTGGCGGGCAAATCTGAGTCTGGCCCAGGGCGGGCCACCTTCCCTGGGCTGGCCAGGGAGGTCTTGAGCGCGTGGAGCTTTGAGTCGACATCACACTTTTGGACTCTGTCTTTTTCGAAATCTGGGCTTCACAGTCAAGCCCAGGGTCAATTTCAACATGGGCATTGGGCTCCGTTCGTGCCCAGGAGACCCGCACCCTGCCTGGGATGCGCTTTTCAGACAAATCAGACCCGTCATTTTCCTGGAAGTTTCATGTTTTTCAGAGCCAGCTTGGCATCATTGTCAAGCCCAGAGTCAATGTCACCATGGGCATTGGGCTTCGTTCGTGCCCAGGAGACCCGCACCCTGCCTGGGATGCGCTTTTCAGACAAGTCAGGCCGTCATTTTCCTGGAAGTTTCATGTTTTTCAGAGCTCCACCCCCGCGGAGATTGAACTCACTTCCCCAGCCAGAGTGCACCCTCTCTGGCTTTGGGTCACTGCCTTGAAGGCCCTGGAGGTCTGGACCAACAGTGCGTTCATGGACTCTGTCGATTTTCCGATTTTTGAATCCAGAGTCAAGCCGGCCAGGGGCTCTCTTTGTCTGTGTTCGCGCCCAGAGGAGGCCTCTCGGCCTCCCCTACAAGAGCCCCAAGGCCCGTGTTACGACCGTCTTTCCTCCAGACGGAGCTCCAGGGATGGCGGACAAATCTGAGTCTGGCCCAGGGCGGGCCACCTTCCCTGGGCTGGCCAGGGAGGTCTTGAGCGCGTGGAGCTTTGAGTCGACATCACACTTTTGGACTCTGTCTTTTTCGAAATCTGGGCTTCACAGTCAAGCCCAGGGTCAATTTCAACATGGGCTTTTGGCTTCATTGGTGCCCAGGAGACCCCCACCCTGCCTGGGATGCACTTTTCAGAAAAGTCAGACCGTCATTTTCCTGGAAGTTTCATGTTTTTCAGAGCTCCACCCCCGCGGAGATTGAACTCACTTCCCCAGCCAGAGTGCACCCTCTCTGGCTTTGGGTCACTGCCTTGAAGGCCCTGGAGGTCTGGACCAACAGTTCGTTCATGGACTCTGTCGATTTTCCGATTTTTTGAATCCAGAGTCAAGCCGGCCAGGGGCTCTCTTTGTCCGTGTTCGCGCCCAGAGGAGGCCTCTCGGCCTCCCCTACAAGAGCCCCAAGGCCCGTGTTACGACCGTCTTTCCTCCAGACGGAGCTCCAGGAGTGGCGGGCAAATCTGAGTCTGGCCCAGGGCGGGCCACCTTCCCTGGGCTGGCCAGGGAGGTCTTGAGCGCGTGGAGCTTTGAGTCGACATTACACTTTTGGACTCTGTCTTTTTCGATATCTGGGCTTCACAGTCAAGCCCAGGGTCAATTTCAACATGGGCATTGGGCTCCGTTCGTGCCCAGGAGACCCGCACCCTGCCTGGGATGCGCTTTTCAGACAAATCAGGCCGTCATTTTCCTGGAAGTTTCATGTTTTTCAGAGCCAGCTTGGCATCATTGTCAAGCCCAGAGTCAATGTCACCATGGGCATTGGGCTTCGTTCGTGCCCAGGAGACCCGCACCCTGCCTGGGATGCGCTTTTCAGTAAAGTCAGACCGTCATTTTCCTGGAAGTTTCATGTTTTTCAGAGCTCCACCCCCGCGGAGATTGAACTCACTTCCCCAGCCAGAGTGCACCCTCTCTGGCTTTGGGTCACTGCCTTGAAGGCCCTGGAGGTCTGGACCAACAGTTCGTTCATGGACTCTGTCGATTTTCCGATTTTTGAATCCAGAGTCAAGCCGGCCAGGGGCTCTCTTTGCCTGTGTTCGCGCCCAGGGAAGGCCTCTCGGCCTCCCCTACAAGAGCCCCAAGGCCCGTGTTACGACCGTCTTTCCTCCAGACGGAGCTCCAGGAGTGGCGGGCAAATCTGAGTCTGGCCCAGGGCGGGCCACCTTCCCTGGGCTGGCCAGGGAGGTCTTGAGCGCATGGAGCTTTGAGTCGACATCACACTTTTGGACTCTGTCTTTTTCGAAATCTGGGCTTCACAGTCAAGCCCAGGGTCAAATTCACCGTGGGCATTGGGCTTCGTTCGTGCCCAGGAGACCCGCACCCTGCCTGGGATGCGCTTTTCAGTAAAGTCAGACCGTCATTTTCCTGGAAGTTTCATGTTTTTCAGAGCTCCACCCCCGTGGAGATTGAACTCACTTCCCCAGCCAGAGTGCACCCTCTCTGGCTTTGGGTTACTGCCTTGAAGGCCCTGGAGGACCAGGGTCAAGCCCAGGGCCCTGGAGCTTATCCCCACCCAGAGTGACACTGGGTGGGACTCACGACGGTCTGGCGAGGGTGGCGTTTGTGTGTGCGCTTCTCTCTTTCCTACATCACCCCGGAGGCCCGTTTTAGGACCGTCTCGGCTCCAGACGGAGCTCCATGAGTGGCGGGCAAATCTGAGTCTGGCCCAGGGCGGGCCACCTTCCCTGGGCTGGCCAGGAAGGTCTTGAGCGCATGGAGCTTTGAGTCGACATTACACTTTTGGACTCTGTCTTTTTCGAAATCTGGGCTTCACAGTCAAGCCCAGGGTCAAATTCACCATGGGCATTGGGCTCCGTTCGTGCCCAGGAGACCCGCACCCTGCCTGGGATGCGCTTTTCAGACAAATCAGGCCGTCATTTTCCTGGAAGTTTCATGTTTTTCAGAGCCAGCTTGGCATCATTGTCAAGCCCAGAGTCAATGTCACCATGGGCATTGGGCTTCGTTCGTGCCCAGGAGACCCGCACCCTGCCTGGGATGCGCTTTTCAGTAAAGTCAGACCGTCATTTTCCTGGAAGTTTCATGTTTTTCAGAGCTCCACCCCCGCGGAGATTGAACTCACTTCCCCAGCCAGAGTGCACCCTCTCTGGCTTTGGGTCACTGCCTTGAAGGCCCTGGAGGTCTGGACCAACAGTTCGTTCATGGACTCTGTCGATTTTCCGATTTTTGAATCCAGAGTCAAGCCGGCCAGGGGCTCTCTTTGCCTGTGTTCGCGCCCAGGGAAGGCCTCTCGGCCTCCCCTACAAGAGCCCCAAGGCCCGTGTTACGACCGTCTTTCCTCCAGACGGAGCTCCAGGAGTGGCGGGCAAATCTGAGTCTGGCCCAGGGCGGGCCACCTTCCCTGGGCTGGCCAGGGAGGTCTTGAGCGCATGGAGCTTTGAGTCGACATCACACTTTTGGACTCTGTCTTTTTCGAAATCTGGGCTTCACAGTCAAGCCCAGGGTCAATTTCAACATGGGCTTTTGGCTTTATTGGTGCCCAGGAGACCCGCACCCTGCCTGGGATGCGCTTTTCAGAAAAGTCAGACCGTCATTTTCCTGGAAGTTTCATGTTTTTCAGAGCCAGCTTGGCATCATTGTCAAGCCCAGAGTCAATGTCACCATGGGCGTTGGGCTTCGTTCGTGCCCAGGAGACCCGCACCCTGCCTGGGATGCGCTTTTCAGTAAAGTCAGACCGTCATTTTCCTGGAAGTTTCATGTTTTTCAGAGCTCCACCCCCGTGGAGATTGAACTCACTGCCCCAGCCAGAGTGCACCCTCTCCGGCTTTGGGTCACTGCCTTGAGGACCAGGGCCTTCAGGCTTGGCACCAGTGTCAAGCCCGGGGCCCTGGAGCTTATCCCCACCCAGAGTGACTCTGGGTGGGACTCACGACGGTCTGGCGAGGGTGGCGTTTGTGTGTGCGCTTCTCTCTTTCCTACATCACCCCGGAGGCCCGTTTTAGGACCGTCTCGGCTCCAGACGGAGCTCCATGAGTGGCGGGCAAATCTGAGTCTGGCCCAGGGCGGGCCACCTTCCCTGGGCTGGCCAGGAAGGTCTTGAGCGCATGGAGCTTTGAGTCGACATTACACTTTTGGACTCTGTCTTTTTCGAAATCTGGGCTTCACAGTCAAGCCCAGGGTCAAATTCACCGTGGGCATTGGGCTTCGTTCGTGCCCAGGAGACCCGCACCCTGCCTGGGATGCGCTTTTCAGACGAGTCAGGCCGTCATTTTCCTGGAAGTTTCATGTTTTTCAGAGCTCCACCCCCGTGGAGATTGAACTCACTGCCCCAGCCAGAGTGCACCCTCTCCGGCTTTGGGTCACTGCCTTGAGGACCAGGGCCTTCAGCTTGGCACCAGTGTCAAGCCCGGGGCCCTGGAGCTTATCCCCACCCAGAGTCACTCTGGGTGGGACTCACGACGGTCTGGCGAGGGTGGCGTTTGTGGGTGCGCTTCTCTCTTTCCTACATCACCCCGGAGGCCCGTTTCAGGACCGTCTCGGCTCCAGGCGGAGAGCCAGGGGTGGCGGGGCAAACCCGCCTCCGGCCCAGGTCGGAGCACCCTCCCTGGGCTGGCCGAGGAGACCCGTGCGCCTGGAGCTTACGGCGCACCGCTCCGTCGTGGACTCTGGTTTTGGAGCGAGCCCGACCCCGGGAGCCAAGCCTCCTCGAAGGGACCAAGCCCCAGGGCCAAGCCCCCGGGAACGCCAAGCCTCCGTGGAGGGCAAAGCCCCCCACAGCCAGGGTCAAGCGGCGGGGAGAGACGGGCCCTCTCCTCCCCACAAAGCCCACGTGGCGCGTTGCGGGCGACCCATTTCCCCGACGGTTCCTCCAGAACCGCGGGGCTGGCCGCTCCAAGCCGGGTATACAACACTTTGGGCGGCCAGGAGCCCCCCCTTGCGAGAAAAAGCAGTTTGAAGGACGGTGACCCCACCGCACAAGCTCCAAACGCCCGTAACTCGGCGAAGGCGGGTCCGATCGACGCCAAATTTTGATCGATTGTAGAAGGGGACGAGACCTTTCGAACGAGCCCGCCCCCAGCCTCGTGGGCCCCCGGGGGCCCGAGATACAGCCCCCCAAAGCGAACCGGAAGCGAAAAACGCAAATATCTCGGCCAAATCTCGACGGATCCGGCGGGCACCGGGCTCGTTCGATCCGTCTCGTCGAGCTGAAAAAACTGATACGAGTTTCGTGATTTTTGGTGCTGTTTTCGCGGAGATATTAGCCGAAAACCGTCGGGCGCGATCCAAAATGGCGGCCGCCGATGACGTCACGATCTCGGGAGAAAATCGCCCGTATCTCGGCGACGCGGAGGCCCAGAGGGCTCAAATTCGGGTGGGGAGGTCCCACGGGGGCCCTTGCTCGAACCAGGCCGGTGGCGGGCCTCGGGGACGCCCCCTACCGGATCGCCGTTCGCTGGGACCCCCGACTTTGAACGGCCGTAACTCGGGGACCCGGGCGAGTTGGACCTCGTGGGTGGGCTCCTTCGAAAGGCCCCGTCCGGCACTACGATCGATTAGAGTTTGGGGGATATTGAGCGAGGGGTTCTCGAGATATGAGCCGACAAAGCTGCGCCTTTGACCGGACGTAACTCCCTGACCCCGAGGCCCTCGGGGACGGGGGTGGGCTCGTTGGATAGGGCCCTTCGAGGCCTACAAACGACCCGAGTTTGAGATTTTTTCGCCGTGTGGTTTTCGAGATATTCGGGGAAAACTAAAATTTTTCCATTCGTTCAGTGGGTGAGGCTGTCACCCGTGTCTCCGAGGGGACTTCCAGGACCGCGGGGGCCACCTGGCCGTGCCCGAGGACGGTGAACCTTCCTCGGCGTGCCACCAGAGCCTCTGGGGTCCTGGAAGTCCCCACCCGCTGCAGGTTTTTGACTCTGAGGAATTTTCAGACCTCGAAAAGGGCCCCGACTTTGAACGGCCGTAACTCGGGGACCCGGGCGAGTTGGACCTCGTGGGTGGGCTCCTTCGAAAGGCCCCGTCCGGCACTACGATCGATCAGAGTTTGGGGAATATTGACCGAGGGGTTCTCGAGATGTGAGCCGACAAAGGTGCGCCTTTGACCGGACGTAACTCCCTGACCCAGAGGCCCTCTGGGACGGGGGTGGGCTCTTTGGATAGGGCTCATCGAGGCCTACAAACGACCCGAGTTTGAGATTTTTTCGCCGTGTGGTTTTCGAGATATTCGGGGAAAACCAAATGTCCCATTCGTTCAGTGGATTTGCCTGTCACCCATGTCTCCGAAGGGACTTCCAGGACCGCGGGGGCCATCTGGCCTTGCCCGAGGACGGTGAACCTTCCTCGGCCCGCCACCAGAGCCTCTGGTGCCCTGGAAGTCCACACCCACTGCACGTTTTTGACTCTGAGGAATTTTCAGACCTCGAAAAGGGCCCCGACTTTGAACGGCCGTAACTCGGGGACCCGGGCGAGTTGGACCTCGTGGGTGGGCTCCTTCGAAAGGCCCCGTCCGGCACTACGATCGATCAGAGTTTGGGGAATATTGACCGAGGGGTTCTCGAGATGTGAGCCGACAAAGGTGCGCCTTTGACCGGACGTAACTCCCTGACCCAGAGGCCCTCTGGGACGGGGGTGGGCTCTTTGGATAGGGCTCATCGAGGCCTACAAACGACCCGAGTTTGAGATTTTTTCGCCGTGTGGTTTTCGAGATATTCGGGGAAAACCAAATGTCCCATTCGTTCAGTGGATTTGCCTGTCACCCATGTCTCCGAAGGGACTTCCAGGACCGCGGGGGGCATCTGGCCTTGCCCGAGGACGGTGAACCTTCCCCGGCCCGCCACCAGAGCATCTGGTGCCCTGGAAGTCCACACCCACTGCACGTTTTTGACTCTGAGGAATTTTCAGACCTCGAAAAGGGCCCCCCCGACTTTGAACGGTCGTAACTCGGGGACCCGGGCGAGTTGGACCTCGTGGGTGGGCTCCTTCGAAAGGCCCCGTCCGGCACTACGATCGATCAGAGTTTGGGGAATATTGACCGAGGGGTTCTCGAGATGTGAGCCGACAAAGGTGCGCCTTTGACCGGACGTAACTCCCTGACCCAGAGGCCCTCTGGGACGGGGGTGGGCTCTTTGGATAGGGCCCATCGGGGCCTACAAACGACCCGAGTTTGAGATTTTTTCGCCGTGTGGTTTTCGAGATATTCGGGGAAAACCAAATGTCCCATTCGTTCAGTGGATTTGCCTGTCACCCATGTCTCCGAAGGGACTTCCAGGACCGCGGGGGCCATCTGGCCTTGCCCGAGGACGGTGAACCTTCCTCGGCCCGCCACCAGAGCCTCTGGTGCCCTGGAAGTCCACACCCACTGCACGTTTTTGACTCTGAGGAATTTTCAGACCTCGAAAAGGGCCCCCCCGACTTTGAACGGTCGTAACTCGGGGACCCGGGCGAGTTGGACCTCTTGGGTGGGCTCCTTCGAAAGGCCCCGTCCAGCACTACGATCGATCAGAGTTTGGGGAATATTGACCGAGGGGTTCTCGAGATGTGAGCCGACAAAGGTGCGCCTTTGACCGGACGTAACTCCCTGACCCAGAGGCCCTCTGGGACGGGGGTGGGCTCTTTGGATAGGGCCCATCGGGGCCTACAAACGACCCGAGTTTGAGATTTTTTCGCCGTGTGGTTTTCGAGATATTCGGGGAAAACCAAATGTCCCATTCGTTCAGTGGATTTGCCTGTCACCCATGTCTCCGAGGGGACTTCCAGGACCGCGGGGGCCATCTGGCCTTGCCCGAGGACGGTGAACCTTCCCCGGCCTGCCACCAGAGCATCTGGTGCCCTGGAAGTCCACACCCACTGCAGGTTTTTGACTCTGAGGAATTTTCAGACCTCGAAAAGGGCCCCCCGACTTTGAACGGCCGTAACTCGGGGACCCGGGCGAGTTGGACCTCGTGGGTGGGCTCCTTCGAAAGGCCCCGTCCAGCACTACGATCGATCAGAGTTTGGGGAATATTGACCGAGGGGTTCTCGAGATGTGAGCCGACAAAGGTGCGCCTTTGACCGGACGTAACTCCCTGACCCAGAGGCCCTCTGGGACGGGGGTGGGCTCTTTGGATAGGGCTCATCGAGGCCTACAAACGACCCGAGTTTGAGATTTTTTCGCCGTGTGGTTTTCGAGATATTCGGGGAAAACCAAATGTCCCATTCGTTCAGTGGATTTGCCTGTCACCCATGTCTCCGAAGGGACTTCCAGGACCGCGGGGGCCATCTGGCCTTGCCCGAGGACGGTGAACCTTCCTCGGCCCGCCACCAGAGCCTCTGGGGTCCTGGAAGTCCACTCCCACTGCACGTTTTTGACTCTGAGGAATTTTCAGAACTCGAAAAGGGCCCCGACTTTGAACGGCCGTAACTCGGGGACCCGGCCGCCCAGAGGCACCAGACTCGGGTCAAAGTAGGGTCTGGGTGGGCCCCTCGCAACGAGCCCACCCCCGAGCTCCGGGGCCCCCCGGTCCCGGAGAAAAGGGGCCCGACGGGACGGGGCGCCCATCGGAAGGAAAGGTCCCAGGGGCCCGGGGAGGCGGGGTCCGAGAGGGCCCGGGGGGAGCCCCCGACACCCGAAAGGGCGAGCCGCTGGGCCCTCCCCTTTCCGAGACACGGGCCGTTTTGTCCAAAAGTCCCCCGCGCGTAACCGGCCGTGTCTCGGGACCCGAAGGGCCCAGCGGCTCGGGACGGCGGGTGCCGGGGCCACCCTAGGGGACCCTGCTTCTCCCGCCGTCCCGAGCCACTGGGACCTTCCGGTCCCGAGATACGGCCACTTCCGGTCCAGCTTTGACCGGGCGTAACTCGGGGACCCGGGCGAGTTGGACCTCGTGGGTGGGCTCCTTCGAAAGGCCCCCTCCGGCACTACGATCGATCAGAGTTTGGGGAATATTGAGCGAGGGGTTCTCGAGATGTGAGCCGACAAATGTTACGCCTTTGACCGGACGTAACTCCCTGACCCAGAGGCCCTCTGGGACGGGGGTGGGCTCGTTGGATAGGGCCCATCGAGGCCCACAAACGACCCGAGTTTGAGATTTTTTCGCCGTGCGGTTTTCGAGATATTTGCCAAAAACCAAATGTCCCATTCGTTCAGTGGATTTGCCTGTCACCCATGTCTCCGAAGGGACTTCCAGGACCGCGGGGGCCATCTGGCCTTGCCCGAGGACGGTGAACCTTCCTCGGCCCGCCACCAGAGCCTCTGGGGTCCTGGAAGTCCACTCCCACTGCACGTTTTTGACTCTGAGGAATTTTCAGACCTCGAAAAGGGCCCCGACTTTGAACGGCCGTAACTCGGGGACCCGGCCGCCCAGAGGCGCCAGACTCGGGTCAAAGTAGGGTCTGGGTGGGCCCCTCGCAACGAGCCCACCCCCGAGCTCCGGGGCCCCCCGGTCCCGGAGAAAAGGGGCCCGACGGGACGGGGCGCCCATCGGAAGGAAAGGTCCCAGGGGCCCGGGGAGGCGGGGTTCGAGAGGGCCCGGGGGGAGCCCCCGACACCCGAAAGGGCGAGCCGCTGGGCCCTCCCCTTTCCGAGACACGGGCCGTTTTGTCCAAAAGTCCCCCGCGCGTAACCGGCCGTGTCTCGGGACCCGAAGGGCCCAGCGGCTCGGGACGGCGGGTGCCGGGGCCACCCTAGGGGACCCTGCTTCTCCCGCCGTCCCGAGCCACGGGGACCTTCCGGTCCCGAGATACGGCCACTTCCTGTCCAGCTTTGACCGGGCGTAACTCGGAGAGGAAGCCGAGTTGGGGCGCGACGCTCTGGGCGTTGGGGGACCTCGAGGAGACCCCCCCACACCGGGCGTGTGGAGCCCCAACTCGGCTTGGTCCCAGAGATATGCCTGTTTCAAATTTCAACTTTGACCCAGCGTATCCAAAAAAAAAAGCCGAGTTGGGGCTCCGCACTCTGGACCTGGGGGGTCCACCGGGAGACCCCCCTGCGCCCAGAGGATGGAGCCCCAACTCGGCTTCATCACTGAGATACACCGGTTCACTGGTTCCCCCCTACCTTAAGAGAGTCATGGTTACTCCCGCCGTTTACCCGACTCGGGGAACCGGGACTTTGGGCCTGGGGGAGACCCACGGTCTGCCCCCCCACCGCGTCGAGGGAACCAGGGGCCCGGCCCTGGACCCCCACCGAGGTCCACCCTCCGCCCGACTCGGAGAACCAGAGCTCTGGGAGGGGACCCCCGACTCGGTCCACCCTCTGCCCTCCGCAGAGAACCAGAGCTCTGGGCAGGGACCGCCAACTCGGTCCACCCTCCGCAGAGAACCAGAGCTCTGGGCAGGGACCCGGTGAATCCCCGTAAGGCACTGAGGATTTCAGCACATGTGTTGAAGGCCCGGTGAATCCCCGTAAGGCACTGAGGATTTCAGCACATGTGTTGAAGGCCCGGTGAATCCCCGTAAGGCACTGAGGATTTCAGCACATGTGTTGAAGGGCCGGTGAATCCCCGTAAGGCACTGAGGATTTCAGCACATGTGTTGAAGGCCCGGTGAATCCCCGTAAGGCACTGAGGATTTCAGCACATGTGTTGAAGGCCCGGTGAATCCCCGTAAGGCACTGAGGATTTCAGCACATGTGTTGAAGGCCCGGTGAATCCCCGTAAGGCACTGAGGATTTCAGCACATGTGTTGAAGGCCAGGACCAGAGCTCTGGGCAGGGACCCCCAACTCGGTCCACCCTCTGCCCGACGCAGAGAACCAGAGCTCTGGGCAGGGACCCCCAACTCGGTCCACCCTCCGCCCGAATCGGAGAACCAGAGCTCTGGGCGGGGACCCCCAACTCGGTCCACCCTCCGCCCGACTCGGAGAACCAGAGCTCTGGGCAGGGACCCCCCAACTCGGTCCACCCTCCGCCCGACTCGGAGAACCAGAGCTCTGGGCGGGGACCCCCAACTCGGTCCACCCTCTGCCCGACGCAGAGAACCAGAGCTCTGGGCAGGGACCCCCCAACTCGGTCCACCCTCCGCCCGACTCGGAGAACCAGAGCTCTGGGCGGGAACCCCCAACTCGGTCCACCCTCTGCCCGACGCAGAGAACCAGAGCTCTGGGCAGGGACCCCCAACTCGGTCCACCCTCTGCCCGACGCAGAGAACCAGAGCTCTGGGCGGGGACCCCCAACTCGGTCCACCCTCTGCCCGACGCAGAGAACCAGAGCTCTGGGCGGGGACCCCCAACTCGGTCCACCCTCTGCCCGACGCAGAGAACCAGAGCTCTGGGCGGGGACCCCCAACTCGGTCCACCCTCTGCCCGACGCAGAGAACCAGAGCTCTGGGCGGGGACCCCCAACTCGGTCCACCCTCTGCCCGACGCAGAGAACCAGAGCTCTGGGCGGGGACCCCCAACTCGGTCCACCCTCTGCCCGACGCAGAGAACCAGAGCTCTGGGCGGGGACCCCCAACTCGGTCCACCCTCTGCCCGACGCAGAGAACCAGAGCTCTGGGCGGGGACCCCCAACTCGGTCCACCCTCTGCCCGACGCAGAGAACCAGAGCTCTGGGCGGGGACCCCCAACTCGGTCCACCCTCTGCCCGACGCAGAGAACCAGAGCTCCAGCACAGCCCTGGCCCACACCCTCACCCGAGCACCAGCCGAACCCGGGGGTCCCACACTTAAGCCCGGGTACTATTTCCCAGCCAACCCGCGCCTCCAGGGAACCGCGCCACTGGTATACCAGAATCGACTTAGGTTTTGGCCGGGTATTTTTTTTCCATGGTTCTCAATGGCCGAGTTTACCCGGCCTCTGCCCGCCTCAGGGAACCAGGGACCCGGCCGTGGACCCCCACCACGGTCCACCCTCCGCCCGACTCGGAGAACCAGAGCTCCAGCACAACTCGGGACCACACCCTACCTAGCGCACCGGCCGAACCCGGGGGTCCCACACTTAAGCCCGGGTACTATTTCCCAGCCAACCCGCGCCTCCAGAGAACCGCGCCACTGGTATACCAGAATCGACTTAGGTTTTGGCCGGGTTTTTTTTTCCTCCATGGTTCCCTCCGGCCGAGGTCCTCCTGCCTCTGCCTCTGCCCGCCTCGGGGAACCAGAGCTCTGGGCATGGACCCCCACCACGGTCCACCCTTCGCC